>JANAVB010033820.1:13773353-14053353 GCA_029216955.1 Iris pallida | reverse complement strand
AAGTAGAGTCAACATCTGACCTAGATTGGACTAAGAGTTGACAAAGTCAACTATAGGTCAACCCTTGACCTACTTTGACCTTGCTTGACTTTGTTTGACTTAGCTTGACCTTGTTTGACTTTGTTTGACTTAGTACAACCTAGTTTGACCAAGATTGCATATCATTATTATTAGTAACTGTCCGCTACTAATGTGTGTCCCATAATAAGACATAATATACGAATTTTTGCCTATTGGATAATGTGTGTCCATCTTTGCAGAATTATTTCCAAATAGATATGAATTACTACTTGCGAAATCGTTCATGGATGTACAATCGTCGTCCTGATGATATGTGTGGTGTGCGGGATGAATACATAGCGGGAGTAGAGCAGTTCCTGCAGTTTGCTAAGGCGTTCCCTCAGTACATGGACGGCACCAAAATTAAGTGTCCGTGTGTGAAATGTCATAACGTGAAATATTATCCAGAAGTGGAAGTGACATATCATTTGTACTCGAGGGGTTTCACGCCTAATTACTATCAGTAGACCGTACATGAAGAACTTGTGTCTTTAGCATCAGAGCCGATGCCTTATGTTGAGCCGTATATGCATACAGGACCTAATTTTGTTTCAGATAATCATGCATACGACGACGGATGCGTGAACATGATTTTCGACGCTGCGGGACCTAGTTTCATTCATGATGCACCTGAGGAGGCACCGAACGCCGATGTTGCACAGTTCATGGAGTTGCTGGAGAATGCAAGGATTCCATTGTATCCTGGTTGTGAGGATCATTCACCGTTGGAGGTGGTTACAAGACTGTTGAGCATTAAGTCAGATTTTAACATGTCGCAAAAATGCTACAACCGAGTACTGGAGTTGATTATAGAGATCTTGCCGGCGGGTGCTAAGTTTCCTAAAGACTTCTACCAGTCTAAGAGGATGGTGAGATCGCTGTGGATGGGATACGAGAAAATCGATTCTTGTCGCAATGGGTGCATGCTGTACTACAAAGACGACAAGGACGCAGATGTGTGCAAATTTTGTGGTGCTGATCGCTATAAGACAACTAGTACAGGAAGGTCTACCGGTGCAAGAAGATCGACCGATTCAATGCACTACTTGCCTTTAACGCCGCGGTTGCAAAGATTATTTATGGTGAAAGAGACGGCCGAAAATATGAGTTAGCATATGCGAGAACAGATTGAAGGAGTGTTGGATCACCCATCCGATGGAGAAGCGTGGAAGCACTTTGATCGAGTGTATCCTAATTTTGCTTTAGATTCGCGTAATATCAGGTTGAGGCTATCTTCTGACGGTTTTACTCCTTTTGGTCTTTCGGGATCCCAGTATTCGTGCTGGCCTGTGATTGTCACTCCGTATAACCTACCGCCTTGGATGTGCATGAAGACTCAGTACATGTTTCTAACCGTTATAATTCCTGGTCCGAACAATCCCAAGAGGAACATTGATGTGTACTTACAGCCTTTGATAGGTGAGTTGAATCAGTTATGGGAAGTAGGCGCTAACACGTACGATGTTTCCAGGAAGCAGAATTTTCAGATGAAGGCAACCCTTATGTGGACCATCAACGACTTTCCGGCCTATGGAATGTTATCTGGATGTAGCTGTAATGCTCCGCTCTGCATGAGGCATTTGGTTGGCTTCTTGGATGGGATCAGAATGTTAGACCGTGACTTATGTTGGAGATCAGGAGAATTGAGACTGATGCAGTCTTTCTGAGCTGGCTAGATGGAATGGGTATTGGAACGTGGCTCGCTGGTGGAGCTACGCTTAGCGGGAATTGAGCAGGAAGACCCTTTTATGCAGGCAAGTGGAACTGTCCTCCTTCCTCCTTATTCCTGCATGCTTAATAAATGGAATAATGTGATGCTATGAATCTTTCCTAAATGTTCCATGTCTTAGTTGCTGAATAATAGAGATGCCTATGTTGTGGATTATTGAAATGAATAAGACATGAATATTGAATTGCTGATTGAATCACACTCGAACTGCTAATATAACTTGATGCCTGAGAATGAATCGATAATGTCTCTTATGCTTAATCTTGATGAAATGAGTAAATCACTTAAGTAATGAGATGCTACGAGAATGATACATGAGTAATGAACTGGCTATGCTATTAACACAAAGAATTGAATGAAACACTAGAATCATGTATATTCTGTATAACTGTTGCTGTTGCTTGCTTCCTTCTAAGCAATGAAAGAAAGAATATTGTCCCTATGATATGAATAAAATGATGCAGGTCCTATCGGTATGAATGAAATGTTATTTGTTCCTCTTATAAAGGAATGATATGAGAAATGTTGCAATGATTGATGCAATAAGAAATGATGAGACTTGGGATCATTGGGATCACCAAGTGAACAGGTGGAAATATTGGAAAGAGGAGATGATGAACTGTTGCCTTTTCTTATCTTATTATTGTGTCATGCGACTTCGAACACGATCGGGTCGGACACGCATTCGCATGACCATAGACGTACTTGTATACAAGGATTTCCTCGAACGGTACCCGCGGCGGTGGGATCGAGTCGGCCTAGGAGGAATTGGTGCTTTGGTAGCACGGTATTGGGATCCTCATTCGGGCTCGCAACCTGGTGAAAGGTACATCCTATACCCTATGAAGTCCTATATGGCACGTCGACATGGTGCACAATCACCAGTGGTCATGTAGTCAGGATGCATGCTAATGAATGTTTTTGTGCAGACAGAGTAAGAATATCATATTATCCTGTATTTTATGCAGGTATGAGGGAGTCGGCTATCGGTAAGAAATCACTTAATGTGATAATTCAATATACGTGTTGGTTTAACTTGCGTGCTTACGTTCCAAATAAGTAAATGATGCTGTATGTAGCCTTTCAGAATGAGATCCTGCTTAACATGTTAAATTGAGTATGCTAGAAAGATGCCATGCTATAATCATTGCTCAAAACACAACATACATGCTAAGTGATGCTTGAAGTGATAACTATCATAATATGTTTAAGATGTTACTGTTAACGATACCTCAATGATGCTTTTTTTTATGATAACACCTAGTATGCCTCAATGATGCCTTTGTATGATCACGAAGAATGCTAAAATGATGTGTCCACATGAATGCTATTAAGAATATGTTTACATGCTTCACTCTGATTATTACCCATGAACTGTAAACTGATGCTAGGCCCCAAGTAGAAAGACCATTCTAATAATGTTTGCTTAAATGATCACTTTAAATGTTGGTTTATACGAGTGGGTTGGATTCTACTCGCCAGTGCATAGATGATGTGCTGACCCACGTTTTGTGGGCAGGTGCTCTTGCTTGGAATATTCTACACGCGAAGATTGGCTTGATTGGTTCCGCGACATCGAAGATTTGTTGGGCATACGGAAGCTCTCCTTGTACAAGATGATGTCTTCTGTTTATAAAGGGCATAATGTATGGAACATTGTAATTAGTTGTACCAGTGAGATTGTAAGCCAAGTCGGTATATTGAGTTGTCATCCATTGTATCCAAATATCAAATGTAAGCTGTATAGCATTGTTCAGTTGGTTTCCAATGTAAAGAGAGATGTACTGTAATCATTGTACTTCAATACAAGTCTTGTACTCTTCTTCAATTATCAATAAAGAGAATAAAGTTCTATATATCTCTGTGTGGCTTCAAGTTACTCTTTTTCTCTGCTGCTATAAAGAAGTTATGTACTTCTATTCAATGAGAAAGATTGTCCTCACTAACTTCAATTTGTCTGCTTCTGCCGCTGCGATGTGTTTCTATTTGAAGATAATCGATTATGTACCATCTTTGCCTAGTACAAGTGCAATACCAGACTTGTACGGCATCACGCCCAAGCGAGGACGATCGATTCCAAGAGATAAAATATGTGAAGAAATGACTCTACGAATCGGGGCGTGACAAATTGGTATCAGAGCACGGCTTTACGTCCTTGGTCTCTTCTTTGATTCGTTTCAAATCAAAGTTGCATCGGCGATTAACCAAAGTTGCTTCCGCGATTACTCAACATTGTTTCCGAGATTAAATCAAAGATTGCTTCTGCGATTATGCTGTCATCGTTCTGCAATCATCCAATGTTGCTTGTGTCTGAAAATTCGTTGACCCTCTTGGCTGCTCACTGGATGTTCCATACAATAAGTCTATATACATTGTGATGCCCCTGAATGAATAATTTTGTTGGTTTGGACACAAATAACCCAACAATGACTCGATGCCATAATATGCTATAGTGTAAATACTGGTTGGAATTATGGGAATAAAAGAAAGGTGGCTATGTATGCTGCGACAAGATGAGAATTGCATGTGATATTGGAAAAGAATTATGAATGAAATAATTGATGGATGAGTTCGACATAACTGATGGGTCGACTCAGGGGTGATGGCTAGTACCTTTGAGATCCTAAGAATGTTGGCTTATACTATTGAGACCCCGAGATGTTGGCTAAGTGTTGTGATCATCATAGATCACGAATGTCTGGAATAGAATTGAGTTGGTATTGTTTAAGGATGGCTTCATTTCTGAGTGGTATATTGCCTCTACCACCTCAGAACGAGATGTATGTTGACCCTTTCCATGGGATAGCAGTGAGACTATCTGTGAGTACTGGGTAGTGCCGAGACTTAGCTGGGAGTCATGTATTGTGGCTAGATGACTCGAGTGTCCCTTGACGGTGATGTTATGTTGGATAGCGAGATTGTTGAAAATTGTAATCGGTGGCATGGTTAGAAATTGTTTAGTCGAGTGCTGACTCAGACTAGTAAGACCGTTAGTATGCTATGAGTAAATGGATTTGGCTAGAGAATGTTGTGGCTTAGAATATCTGAATGTTGAATTCGATTGGTTGGATGCAATTTATTTGTGACTAATAAAATGTTGATTGCTAAGCTGAAAGTTCTAGAAATATTATCGGTGAACCAAAAGAATATTAGAAATTGTGCCTTGATCCTAAGGTGTAATAGATATTAATCCATCTTGATCACCAAAGGATAGTCGTTGGATATGTGCATGGATGTTGAGGAATTGAATTGTACTAGAAAAGTAACAAGTAGCAACCCTGAATCTTTGTGTTGCATAGAGGATGGTTAGTTGATACATGAATTATCAGATTGAATAGAATGAACTACTCGACCCTTGAGGTAGAAAATTTTAAGAATGTCCATATAAGATTTTGACGGCTGGAAAAGGAACAAAATTTAAGAATGCCCGTAAGAGAGCTTAATGATTGAGATACGAATGGGAACAAGAAATTTCAAACGTGTTGGATAATATCGGTATAGGTGATTGTTGGCTTATGACTTAGTGGTGCAACCTTGTCATACAGACCGAATAGTATGATTCTATAGTTATATTAAAACTATCGAAATCGATGACCCTTGAATAGTTAACCTTGGTTATGGGTTTATGTGGGTACGAAGGAATCGGATCAGAAATTGAATCATTGGAAATTTACTTGATGGATTATTAGAACGATGAAGATCGTATGTCGGATTTGGAATTGACCGTAATGTTGATAGATCGATTTTAGTCGATTGTTGGGTAAGTCTAGAATGAGCCTCTGTGGGAATTATTTCCTTGAGGAAGACCCTGAATAGATAGACTTGACCCTAGCGAGACCAGTTGATGATTTACCAATTGCTGGCTTAGCCCAATTGGCGATTCATTATTCAGACTGAATTGATACCCATAGGTTTGGGTAGAGTTCCTTAGAACTGCCGGTTGCTTGTTGGCCCTAAGAAACAGAAACTAGTATAACCCTAGTAGCCGTCCACTCTAGGGAAGTCACCTGAATGATTAGGTATAGCTGTCGGTACAGCTAACCATTGAGACTGGACCGAATAATAGATGGCCGTTGGCGACCCATAGAATAACCTTGTGGCATTGAACGAGAGATAGTTATGAGTATGATCTAAGAATGATAAGTTGTAAGTATATGCTCCAATATGAACCTTAGAGATGTTTGACCCTTGAGAATTATGTGTCGGCCTATAGCGGGAAATGGAATTCGTGGGATGAGACTTGATTTGTATGTATCGAATAGTGAATTATTATATGAGATGGAATTGACTGCTCATGACGGTAATGTTGGATAAGTATCTATAGTCGGGTAGCTGGGTTAACCTTGACTGTTGCATAGAATTATACCCTGACTCGGATAATCGATAGTTGGTGATGTTGGATTGTATCTTTTAGAAAAGATGAATTGCCTCGGTGAAAAATGTTGTTGGATTTGGGAAGGAAAATGATTGTTGTTGTGAAACCTTGATATGATTGGCTCTAAGTTAGACCCTTGATCGAATGTTAGAAATGTTATGCTTGGATGGAGATTGTCCCTGATGTTAAGTGGTGGCCTGGAAAATAGTGATTGTGGCAAAGTGAATAAAGTGATAAGTCAATTGAAAGGATACTAAGTCTGATTTGGAAAAGAGAGTTATATCGTGGCTGATCGAATTATACTATCATGGAAGTTGGTTGAAGTACATATGTTTTGGGGACGCCTAAAATATGTGTATGGATACAGCCGAAGTGATAGGTTGCGACTGAGATAATATTGTTGGAAGAATTTATCGCACTAGTGCAGACTTTGGCTGAAATGCATATATTTTGGGGACGCCTGAAATATGTGTATGGATCCAAATGAAGTGATGTGTTGCGACCAAGATAGAATGCATGAAAAATGTTGGTGAATCAATGAGAAGTTGCAAGTATTTAGAAAAAGAGATAGATGGATTGAATCGTTGATTGATTAAAATGATACTGTTGGACAACTATTTTAAAATGACCGAGTGGGCTGAAATGAATATTGAATTGAAGCTGAATGAGTAACTCATTGTGATTAAGTGAATCTAGTAGATGAGTTGTTTACTTAAGTTTCGAGGACGAAACTTTTTCTGAGTGGTATATTATGTAATGCCCCGCTCTGCACGAGACATTTGGTTGGCTTCTTGGATGGGATCAGAATGTTAGACCGTGACTTATGTTGGAGATCAGGAGAATTGAGACTGATGCAGTCTTTCTGAGCTGGCTAGATGGAATGGGTATTGGAACGTGGCTCGCTGGTGGAGCTACGCTTAGCGGGAATTGAGCAGGAAGACCCTTTTATGCAGGCAAGTGGAACTGTCCTCCTTCCTCCTTATTCCTGCATGCTTAATAAATGGAATAATGTGATGCTATGAATCTTCCCTAAATGTTCCATGTCTTAGTTGCTGAATAATAGAGATGCCTATGTTGTGGATTATTGAAATGAATAAGACATGAATATTGAATTGCTGATTGAATCACACTCGAACTGCTAATGTAACTTGATGCCTGAGAATGAATCGATAATGTCTCTTATGCTTAATCTTGATGAAATGAGTAAATCACTTAAGTAATGAGATGCTACGAGAATGATACATGAGTAATGAACTGGCTATGCTATTAACACAAAGAATTGAATGAAACACTAGAATCATGTATATTCTGTATAACTGTTGCTGTTGCTTGCTTCCTTCTAAGCAATAAAAGAAAGAATATTGTCCCTATGATATGAATGAAATGATGCAGGTCCTATCGGTATGAATGAAATGTTATTTGTTCCTCTTATAAAGGAATGATATGAGAAATGTTGCAATGATTGATGCAATGAGAAATGATGAGGCTTGGGATCATTGGGATCACCAAGTGAACAGGTGGAAATATTGGAAAGAGGAGATGATGAACTGTTGCCTTTTCTTATCTTATTATTGTGTCATGCGACTTCGAACACGATCGGGTCGGACACGCATTCGCATGACCATAGACGTACTTGTATACAAGGATTTCCTCGAACGGTACCCGCGGCGGTGGGATCGAGTCAGCCTAGGAGGAATTGGTGCTTTGGTAGCACGGTATTGGGATCCTCATTCGGGCTCGCAACCTGGTGAAGGGTACATCCCATACCCTATGAAGTCCTATATGGCACGTCGACATGGTGCACAATCACCAGTGGTCATGTAGTCAGGATGCATGCTAATGAATGTTTTTGTGCAGACAGAGTAAGAATATCATATTATCCTGTATTTTATGCAGGTACGAGGGAGTCGGCTATCGGTAAGAAATCACTTAATGTGATAATTCAATATACGTGTTGGTTTAACTTGCGTGCTTACGTTCCAAATAAGTAAATGATGCTGTATGTAGCCTTTCAGAATGAGATCCTGCTTAACATGTTAAATTGAGTATGCTAGAAAGATGCCATGCTATAATCATTGCTCAAAACACAACATACATGCTAAGTGATGCTTGAAGTGAGAACTATCATAATATGTTTAAGATGTTACTGTTAACGATACCTCAATGATGCTTTTTTTTATGATAACACCTAGTATGCCTCAATGATGCCTTTGTATGATCACGAAGAATTCTAAAATGATGTGTCCACATGAATGCTATTAAGAATATGTTTACATGCTTCACTCTGATTATTACCCATGAACTGTAAACTGATGCTAGGCCCCAAGTAGAAAGACCATTCTAATATTGTTTGCTTAAATGATCACTTTAAATGTTGGTTTATGCGAGTGGGTTGGATTCTACTCGCCAGTGCATAGATGATGTGCTGACCCACGTTTTGTGGGCAGGTGCTCTTGCTTGGAATATTCTACACGCGAAGATTGGCTTGATTGGTTCCGCGGCATCGAAGATTTGTTGGGCATACAGAAGCTCTCCTTGTACAAGATGATGTCTTCTGTTTATAAAGGGCATAATGTATGGAACATTGTAATCAGTTGTACCACTAAGATTGTAAGCCAAGTCGGTATATCGAGTTGTCATCCATTGTATCCAAATATCAAATGTAAGCTGTATAGCATTGTTCAGTTGGTTTCCAATGTAAAGAGAGATGTACTGTAATCATTGTACTTCAATACAAGTCTTGTACTCTTCTTCAATTATCAATAAAGAGAATAAAGTTCTATATATCTCTGTGTGGCTTCAAGTTACTCTTTTTCTCTGCTGCTATAAAGAAGTTATGTACTTCTATTCAATAAAAAAGATTGTCCTCACTAACTTCAATTTGTCTGCTTCTGCCGCTGCGATGTGTTTCTATTTGAAGATAATCGATTATGTACCATCTTTGCCTAGTACAAGTGCAATACCAGACTTGTACGGCATCACGCCCAAGCGAGGACGATCGATTCCAAGAGATAAAATATGTGAAGAAATGACTCTACGAATCGGGGCGTGACAGTAGCACTCATGACCGTCTCTCATGTCCATATTGCATGGACCGTACTAAGGCTTTCCGCTTGAAACACGAAGGAAAACCGTGCTTCTTTGATTGTCATCGACAATTTCTGCAAAAAGATCATCCGTTCAGAAGGAACATGAATGCATTCCGTGCCGGCGTTGTAGAGAAGGGTGATCCACCGCCAAGGTGGTGCAGAGCCACGATATGGGAGAAGGTTAGAGATTTTCCAAGTGCTATCGAAGATCCTACAACTGGGTACAAGTGCGATGGATTTGGTAGAGATCATAACTGGACAAAGAGGAGCATATTCTGGGATCTGCCATACTGGAGTACCAATCTGATCAGACATAATCTTGATGTCATGCATATCGAAAAGAATATGTTTGATAACATAATTAATACTGTGATGGACATAAAGGAAAAAACGAAAGATAATCCCAAGGCCAGGTTGGACTTAGAAGAAATATGCAAACGCCCTGCGTTGCATTTAATAGAGCAGAATGAAAAATAGTTCCTGCCGAAGTCAATTTTCTCGCTGGACAAGGAGGATAAAGTGAGACTTTGTCGGTGGATCCAGGGCCTAAAATTTCCAGACGGATATTTGTCAAATCTGAGAAGATGTGTCGATCCGAAGGAAAACAAATTGACGGATATGAAGAGCCACGACTGTCACATATTCATGAAGAGGTTAATTCCGATTGCATTTCGGGAATTCTTACCGCAGGCAGTTTGGGATCCATTGACGGAGCTTAGCATATTCTTCAGGGATCTTTGTTCTAAGAAATTGCTCGTTGATCGTCTAAAAAAGCAAGAGAAGGACATTGCGGTAACACTGTACAAGCTAGAGAGGGTGTTTCCTCCTGGATTCTTTGACTCTATGGAGCATTTGTCGATTCATCTATCCTATGAGGCACGTGTTGGTGGACCCGTTGAATATCGATGGATGTACCCGTTCGAGCGATATTTGAATCACCTAAAAAGAAATGTAAAAAATAAGGCACGGGTCGAGGGTTCTATTTGTGAAGCCTATGTTCTCGAGGAGATTACAAACTTTTGTTCGATGTATTTCAAGCCTCATGTTGCAACTAATAGAACGAGAGCTTCCAGAAACGACGACGGAGATCATGAAAGTAATGATACAATACTGAAGGTATTCAATGCTCCAGGAAAGCCATCGGGTAAAATGAAGAAGAGATATCTGAACGATGATGAGCTAAGGGCTGCTCAGGTGTATGTATTACTCAACTGCGACGAGGAGGAAGTAGAGAAACTGGAGGGATAAGTAATTAATATATCTATATTATTTTAATAGTGTTGATTATTATACTATTACATTAATTGAACGATGTTATTTTCAGCATATTTAATGATGATGTGAGGTCAGGTAGGCCACACATAACAGAAGAAGAACTAGAACAAGAAATGAGGCATTATTTTCCATCATGGTTGAGTGCATATGTAAGACTTGAGAACTCTGTAACTACCTTTCTGTATATGCACTTGATTGAGAATGAGCTTAATTGCTTCTTTTGTGGTATTTAGGTCGATCGTCCATACGCAAGACTTGAGAATGAGTCTATTAGAACGCTAGCCAAGGGACCAATTTATGCTGCAAAAATATGGCCAAGCTACTGTGTTAATGGATTTAGGTTCAAGTCAACAACTTGCCCGATCAGAGACAACTTTGTGGATCTCGACTCCACCAAAAATAGCTGTTTGTGTATCAAATCTTCGAACTACAAAGATGTTGATACGGGCAACGATTTCTATGGCGTGCTAGGGAGATCGTGGAGCTGACATATAGTTATGGAATAGAGCCTGCTAAGATTGTGTTATTCAGGTGTGATTGGTTCGATCCGATTGAAGGTCAAGGTTGGAAAGTAGACAAGCACGGTCTTGTTGATATAAACTATTGGCGTCGATATCAAGCCTATGAACCATTTTTCCTATCAAGTCAGGCTCAGCTCGTGTACTTCACAAGTTATCCTAAACGGGGAACAACAAGGTCGGACTGGTAGGCAGTATGCAAGACCAAAGCTAGAAATACCTTTGAGGTTGACGATATAGCTTATCAAGAGGATGAACTACCTCTTGTAACAAATATTATAGAAGTGGACACGACGGAAGTTCCTCATTACACATCTAATTGTGTAGAAGAAGTAGAATTATCTGAAGAGGAAGATGCAGATGAAAGTGAAGATGTAGAGGAAGAAGAAGAAGAAGAAGAAGAAGAAGAAGAAGAAGTAGATGAGCTAAACGAACTAGATGAATTTTCAGAAGAGGATTAAATCTGTACGTTTGTTTTATCATCATATTTGACACTTTAGTGACACTTCTATCATATAAATCTGTGACACTTCAGTGACACTTTATTGACACTTTTATCTGTGACTATGATATTTTTTAAAAATCTGTGATGTCTATCATATAAATATATTTTTTTGTTTTATTGTCATATGTTATTATCAGGTATGACTAGACCATCTGGACGACGCGGAGGATTTTATATTAGGCAGTCCCGTCAGCCTCGGGCTGGAGATGGAGATTCCGTACCCTCATTCTCATCTCCGAGTACGCCATTGTACCGTTCTGTTCCCGGTCCATTACCGGGACAGGGCAGTTCCAGCAGGTTGCCGACTCCTCCCTCGTCGTCTAGCCTTCCTGATCCCGCGTCCAGCATCCCTGATCCCCCGTCCAGCATTCCTCCTGCCGACGGCTCCATGGAGGGAGCCGACGCCGAGCATATGGAGGACGGCTATCAGACTGATCCTGCCCAGGCAGGAGGTGAGAGCGACCCTCCATGCGCTCCCCCGGGCGAGACGCGTATGGAGATTTGGACGGACGGGCCTACGAAGTAAGTTAATTAATTAATATATATTTCTCAAATGATTATATGTACATATATATTCATGAAAATTATTATTGTATAGATATCGGCCTTCTGCAGTACAGAGACAGCTGGGAGTATTTCTGAGGCAGAACTATGGTGGGCCTTGGATTAACTACTCAGATGCTCCCGCAGATAGGAAGGCCTTTTGGTTCGCCCACTTCAAGGTAAAAAATTTATTTATTTTTAAATTTTAATAATCATTTGTGTATATTATACAACTTTTCTATTTTACTTCTTGTAGAGGACCTATTTCTATCTACCACACCTGGCGGCGAAATCGAGGGCCAATTTTCTGCCGTCGTAGCCAAGCTCATCCGTGATGCGATCCACGACCAGAAGTCTCGTGATCGCTCCGGACAGCCGATCCATGGTTGGATCACGCCAGAGCAGTGGACTGCGATGAAGGTTAGATTCAGCGAGCCCAGGTACCAGGAGCGGTCTGACAAGGCCAAGGTGGCGCGGTCGAGCGCCGGTAAGTGGTGTGGTGGCTCTATTCCGATGACGGAGCATTTTCGTCGTCTGGTACGTTTCCTATGACCGACTTTAATTTATATATAGTTCGATAGAATGTTTAATACTAATAATAGATAATATATTTTAACAGGTAAAAAAGGGTGAGGACCTGAACATGGTGACCGTCTTCCTGGTCACCCATCGGAGGGCTGGAGAGTTCATTGACGAGAGGGCGACGCAGGTATATGTACGTTCTATTCTTTATATTAATTTACTATAATTTAAAAAACAGGAAAATAGATATCAATATAGACTTTAGCAAACACTTACACGTTAGCAAACATGTTCTAGGCCGAGTTTGTTCGGCTACAGGAGGAGGCGGCTGCTGCTGCTAGTACGCCAGCAGAAGGAGGGGCTGGTACTTCCTCCCAGCCGCCTACAGCTCCATCGCCGGATGACATCTGGATGACCACTGTTGGCGGTCTTCAGAAGGGTATATACTACGATACAGGATTCTACGGCGCGTATTTGGCTTCGCCCGGGCCCCCTCTGTCAGTGTGCAGTCTCCGGCTTCGCAGGCGTCGTCACGAGCTCAGGATATTCGTCGTCAGATCGAGGAGCTGCATCGTGAGTTGCAGCAACAGATTTCTGATACGGTCGAGCGACAATCCGACCCTCCGATCGTCACTGGACGATTTGATGCGGTCGAGCGCAGTATACAGGAGCTGATGAGTCTGCAGCAGGCTACAGCTGTCACGCCCCGACCCGGAATCACCCGAATCATCGTCCTCGCAGGGGGCGTGATGCCGCACGAGCCTGGAGTTGCGCTCGTGCAAGGCAAGATGACAAGTTCTCAAATGGTTATCTTTTGATTCGATATTTACAACGATAGGAAAATAGAGTATACGAAACAATTCTCTTTATTGATATTCGAAACTGAGATTACAAAGGCTTTCGATAGCCTAACAATATATGCCAGATTGGCTACAACGCTCAGGTTCTCTCTTGCCCACAAAGGATTTTACCGTTCCATACATCATGCCTTCTATATCTCGGCCGCATCAATCCAGCTGCGTAGTCCGAGCGTCAATGCGATAGCACGCTTCAATGCGCTTCGGCATTCCAAGCCTTAACACGTTCAAGCAACGCTTCGCCACGAGCAATCTATTTCCTGCACCCTGCATGAAGCTGGTGGGGGATCAGTACATTCGTCCTCGCATATACTGATAACAAAGATCATCTTTCCAAACCGACATTTTAATATTTATGTTGAATCATGCAACTTAGCTTATGATCTTGCTATGTTCTCCTTAGGGTCAATTTCATGGCATCTTCGAAAGCGTAAAGCATGTTATCATAGCATCATGTTATCGAATTGAATAGGCAAACAAACAAGCAATCTCGTGTTTGATTCGTGGCGCGACTTACCAAGTCGACGCACTCGCCCTTGCACCGACGTAAGGTAAATATGCCGTAATCCTTCCCTGTCATGTTATTGTGCATCTCTAAGCAGGATCTCTATGCGGGACGCATATGCGCCTACACTTTCAATCCATCGTTCCTTAACTATATGAGGGCCGTTGGCGTATCCGCGCCGGAATGGACTAAAGGAGTTCCTTTCTTTTCTCTCCTTCTTTTCTCACTATTTGGTTGGGCTGCCCGGCGTTTCACGGGTTGGGTCACATCCCAAACAACCGAAACGTTCCTGTTACATGCCATCATTTGCGGCTTCTCCCATCTTGTTTAAGGATGTGCGCCTACAAAGATTATCCATCCCTCCGCGGCCAAATCGATTCCGGGGACCTCCGGGATTTAATCGTTTGGGGGGATACTCGTGCACGAGTTATTATCACATTAATCTCGAGTCCATTCCAATCGACCATGCAACGCCCTATCATTCAACAGTTAATTCAAACAACCAAACATAGTCATGAGTCCGAGACTCAGACTTATCGTCTCGCATCTCTTTCATTTAACTTTCTATGTTCTTTCATTTCGCACTTCATTTCGATGTTTCAATGGCATCGTGCCTCAACTCAATGCTCGTCAACCAAACGACCCGAAGGTCTTGAACACCTTTCGAGGCACCATGTCATATCCGACAGTTCCGCCACATTCATGCCACAACTGTATTCTTTCGCAACGAAGCCATCTTTTTATTATCCCGTGCACGTAGGCACGTTTCGACCGTATCCCAATGTTCTATAACTTAGCATTCAATGTTCGGGGCTTGCGCGCTAGGGCGCTCGCCTATTGTCTTTCAATGTTCTAGCCGTCTAACTCGTGCAGCAAAGGCACGGTATGGTTCGTGCACTAAGGCACTCGTCGATTACAGTTATCCCATGTTCTTACGACTCGCGCACCGAGGCGCTCGCCTATGCGATATCCAATGTCCCATAGCGACTCGTGCATATTGATGCACGTTTCATTTCAATTGTTCTAACTTAGTGTTCGACTCACACTATGATTCATCTCCAATCGGCCACGCCCGTGGCGTCGATAGGTTAACTTAGCATACAATGATATATTTGACTTATCGAATGAAGGAGTAAAAAGAAGTCAATCCTCCCACCTTGAGTCGATACGCCTTCGTCGTTTCGCCGAGCCGATGCGGCTCGATTCCCTAACTTTGTTGTACGGCCACTCTCCTGACTTAGCCATTCGAGCACTTCGTGCTTCATTGAATTATTCATCCGATTTGTCTTAGCGTGCCCAAGTCTCAGCCCGTCGCAAGGCGACGATTTGATTTCGCGGACCCCTTACTAAATATTGCAAAAGATCGACCTCTAATATTTTCCCGTCAAAGTATAACTTGTACACGAAACCAACTAAAATCAATCCTTGCATCGATTCGGACTTGCGCCTTGGTCGATTCGATTTCTTAGAATCTTCGAGCCGATTCAACGCACTCATCCTTCGGGGCAACGTGGCGCTAAGCATCGATTCACTCGATGCATTCTTTCGGGACAAGGCACCTCTTCGCATCAACTTAGTTTGATGTGTTGCTCGGGACAACGTTACTCTCGTATCGTTTTGCATCGATACATTCTCTTCCGTCAACGCGACTCGTTGAGTCCACGCTTCAGCGTAATGCGCCGTACGGAGCAGGGCATTACAGAATATACCACTCAAAACAAGGTTCGTCCTCGAACCAAAACTAACACTCCGACTAAGTGTTTTATAGATCGTTTCACGATCTCGCCCCACCAATATTTTTCGATTTCATAATATCTCGCAAGCTTTCCATTAACATTTCAAAGTCATCCCTGCAGCTCGATTTGAATTTTGTATACAATTCGATTTGGATCCATACTTATATTCAAGGCGTCCAGAAGATATATGTATTTTGACCAATTCCAGTAGTAGCAAATTGGAACAAAGCTGACAGGGAAATTTCAATCCTATGCTTGCCATTTCGTACTCTCGATCGGACTTATCCTTAGCAACCGTTCTCGAACTTTCATCGCATACGTATATTCGATACATACTTACTTTCATTCAATAAAGTCACTGCATGCAACGCGATTCAAAATTGCATATCGCATTTCGTATGTTTCATCGGACTATCATTTCTATACGTCGCGTCAAGCCGTCGCGCATCCAATCACAACGAGTTTTCGCAACGCCATGCGTTCGAAGTCGCCACCCAACTATTTCCGAAATTTTACTATGCAACTTATCTTGATACGATTTCCTTTGTTGACTTGCAAAAGCATCAACAATCAGGGCTACGCCCGCTAGGTTACTTTTCCAGGCACCGTACTTAACTTCTCCCGACGTAACTTTAAATTGACATTGCACAAAGGCCACAATTTATCCGACACAAAAGTTTACATCAAGGTGACGGTGCAAAAAGGCAACGATCGCCTTGACACGAAGGTCTTTACGATGCATCATACATCCAATTTCCTAATGAGTAGGAATTCACTAGTCAAATTCCCAACTTATCTGTCTCGCAACATCGAACAAAATTTCGATTCACGTAAGCTCAATTGCAAGGTGAATCCGAATCCAACGACATGACTCGTAAGCCATTCCCTTATCATTCCTTCTCGTGCGTAGCACGTTTCTCGCAATCGCCTACTCGCATCACCAAGTTCGTTGGTGAATTTCTCATTCGATCGTCGAACAACATAACCATTCAAGTATTCATCCGACGAATACTCAAAAATCTAACTGTATCATTCGCAATCGAAAGTTGTTCCAACAATTCTCGATCGCCTAGACTTATCATCAACATGTACCATGTTACATTTGTTATCGATGCAATCTCATATGCGATATCGCATGGGTCATCTTACGGTCTGCAGCATTCAATTTGATTTGGCGGTCAAGTCTTCTAGGGTCAGCTGCCCCGAAGCTACGCTGGATAACTGTGGATCATCACCGAAGGACAGTTTACTACGAACCATGCTATATCTTATTTCGGAGCCAAATCACATTCCGACGATTCTATGCGACTACCCAAATTTCGGACAAAACTGTTTCTATCGGCGCAACTGATGCACAACTATCCTCCGAGTCAAGTCATGCACTACCATCGATGATTTCGCAATTTACGAAACATCTACTCGCATCAAGTTCGAGTCTATCTTATTCACGGGTTGACACACGAAATGCTATACGCATCGAGCAATCGTCGATGACTTATAGTCTCGTCTTTGATTAATCACAAAATTTACGATCAACCAAGTTCATTCATTCTCGTATCGTTACTTACAAAATTTTGATAGCGCAAGGCGCATTCCATTTTGTATTCTCACATCGCGCTTACGTTTTCTTGCATATCGATCTTGATAGTTCATATCAATTTCGATAGCAAGAGGGTCGACTTCGAATCCGTTTCAACATCAACTTAACTCGCATCGCATACATCCAAGTTCGCAACAAACTTTTCCATACGCATCTACTCGTTCTCCGATTCGCCGCATCCCGCTATACTTTGATCGCGTAATCGAGTTACCGATTATCCAACATCGTGCCCTCGAGTTATACGATCTCGCCCTCTAAGTTTTGTGTGTTTTCAGTCGTACTCAAATGAGTGTCGCTGTAACGTAACCAACTATTTCTTAGGCACGATTACTCACATCAACCAACTCTTCACCGAAGTCGCACATCGTGCGATTCGATTACAATTCGCATCGTCTAATATTTCTATCGAAATCGCAAGTCGTGTGATTCGATTCGCCTCGCTCAACATTTCTATCGAGATCGCAAGTCGTGCGACTCATTTGTAAGCTCGAGTATTCCTTTTCCGTCGATCCGATTATTGCGTCAAGGCATAATCGTTTCGCTAGTCTCGGTCGTCCGACCAACTTATAACTTTCGTCCGACGTATCGTTCATCGATACAAGTTTTGCTTTATCATCCCAACCGATTTTCGAAGAACACTTGCATCAACATATCGCCATACAAATTTTCAACGCGTCTCGGTACTCTCCCGTCCGTTGCGGACGAACCTTCCGTAATTCTCACAACGTGTCGATGAAATTTATCGCACAAGTGCTATACCATATACCACTCGAAATCGAGTCATTCATCGCCTACGTGGTATGGCATATACCACTCAGAATTCAAGCCATTTCCCTTGTGCCATACTTAGTGCAAACCAACGATCTCTTCCGACTCACGATTTCTGCAGTGATCGTGCTTGATCACAACCGTAACTTTGATTCTATCAAAATCCGACACAACTCGGTCAATGTTCTCGCTTGCCAACATAAGTTTGGTGTGCAACCGAACGATTCGTTCTATCGATTTATGATTTCAATTTTTTCCTTACGTTGCATCTCGTGCAACAATTTATTTGATATGCGTTGCATCCCGTGCAACAAATTTTACTTTCGATACGCGTTGCACATCGTACTACGATTTATTTCTGACACTTTCATTCCACTTTGTACAACGATTCAATTCTAATTTCCTTTGCACTTCGTGCAACGATTAATTTGATATGCGTTGCACCACGTGCAATAATTTTTACTTTTCAATACGCGTTGCACATCGTGCAACGATCATTTCCAATATTTACCGTACCTCGTGCAACGAATTACTCTCGACTTTCCAAGTCAATGCACAATCCGTTTTAACACATTCGGTATTGGCTTATCACTTCTCACTTTCATTTTAACGCATATTCACCATTACTCGTTGCACTTCGTGCATCATTTTATTTCTCATTCAACATGTTACATTGCGACATCTCAAATCGTATTTCACAATTTGTTGCGCTTGCAGCAACTAACATTTTTATGGCTCGTTTGCATTCAATGCAATATACCCCTCGCAACTTCTTAGCAAACATCGTGTAATTTCCAAATCACATGCGATAAAATTACACGATTTGTATTAGACTTATTGTATGGAACATCCAGTGCGGCATCGAGTAGAGTCAAGAGTGATATCAAGTGGTGGTGGGCAACTTTTCGAATTGTAATGAAGTGAGCGTCCAGAGAAAATTGAGCCTAGAGCTCTGATACCAATTTGTCACGCCCCGACCCGGAATCACCCGAATCATCGTCCTCGCAGGGGGCATGATGCTGCACGAGCCTGGAGTTGTGCTCGTGCAAGGCAAGATGACAAGTTCTCAAATGGTTATCTTTTGATTCGATATTTACAACGATAGAAAAACAGAGTATACGAAACAATTCTCTTTATTGATATTCGAAACTGAGATTACAAAGGCTTTCGATAGCCTAACAATATATGCCAGATTGGCTACAACGCTCAGGTTCTCTCTTGCCCACAAAGGATTTTATCGTTCCATACATCATGCCTTCTATATCTCGGCCGCATCAATCCAGCTGCGTAGTCCGAGCGTCAATGCGATAGCACGCTTCAATGCGCTTCGGCATTCCAAGCCTTAACACGTTCAAGCAACGCTTCACCACGAGCAATCCATTCCCTGCACCCTGCATGAAGCTGGTGGGGGATCAGTACGTTCGTCCTCGCATGTACTGATAACAAAGATCATCTTTCCAAACCGACATTTTAATATTTATGTTGAATCATGCAACTTAGCTTATGATCTTGCTATGTTCTCCTTAGGGTCAATTTCATGGCATCTTCGAAAGCGTAAAGCATGTTATCATAGCATCATGTTATCGAATTGAATAGGCAAACAAACAAGCAATCTCGTGTTTGATTCGTGGCGCGACTTACCAAGTCGACGCACTTGCCCTTGCACCGACGCAAGGTGAATACGCCGTAATCCTTCCCTGTCATGTTATTGTGCATCTCTAAGCAGGATCTCTATGCGGGATGCATATGCGCCTACACTTTTAATCCATCGTTCCTTAACTATATAAGGGCCGTTGGCGTATCCGCGCCGGAATGGACTAAAGGAGTTCCTTTCTTTTCTCTCCTTCTTTTTTCACTATTTGGTTGGGCTGCCCGGCGTTTCACGGGTTGGGTCACATCCCAAACAATCGAAACGTTCCCGCTACATGCCATCATTTGCGGCTTCTCCCATCTTGTTTAAGGATGTGCGCCTACAAAGATTATCCATCCCTCCGCGGTCAAATCGGTTCCGGGGACCTCCGGCATTTAACCGTTTGGGGGGATACTCGTGCACGAGTTATTATCACATTAATCTCGAGTCCATTCCAATCGACCATGCAACGCCCTATCATTCAACAGTTAATTTAAACAACCAAACATAGTCATGAGTCCGAGACTCAGACTTTCGTCTCGCATCTGTTTCATTTAACTTTCTATGTTCTTTCATTTCGCACTTCATTTCGATGTTTCAATGGCATCGTGCCTCAACTCAATGCTCGTCAACCAAACGACCCGAAGGTCTTGAACACCTTTCGAGGCACCATGTCATATCCGACAGTTCTGCCACATTCATGCCACAACTGTATTCTTTCGCAACGAAGCCATCTTTTTATTATTCCGTGCACGTAGGCACGTTTCGACCGTATCCCAATATTCTATAACTTAGCATTTAATGTTCGGGGCTTGCGCGCTAGGGCGCTCGCCTATTGTCTTTCAATGTTCTAGCCGTCTAACTCGTACAGCAAAGGCACGGTATGGTTCGTGCACTAAGACCCTCGCCGATTACAGTTATCCCATGTTCTTACGGCTCGCGCACCGAGGCGCTCGCCTATGCGATATCCAATGTCCCATAGCGACTCGTGCATATTGATGCACGTTTCATTTCAATTGTTCTAACTTAGTGTTCGACTCACACTATGATTCATCTCCAATCGGCCACGCCCGTGGCGTCGATAGGTTAACTTAGCATACAATGATATATTTGACTTATCGAATGAAGGAGTAAAAAGAAGTCAATCCTCCCACCTTGAGTCGATACGCCTTCGTCGTTTCGTCGAGCCGATGCGGCTCGATTCCCTAACTTTGTTGCACGACCACTCTCCT
This sequence comes from Iris pallida, assembly GCA_029216955.1. Lineage (NCBI taxonomy): Eukaryota > Viridiplantae > Streptophyta > Magnoliopsida > Asparagales > Iridaceae > Iris > Iris pallida. The sequence goes on along the minus strand of JANAVB010033820.1, from coordinate 14,032,409 downwards.
GACTTAGCCATTCGAGCACTTCGTGCTTCATTGAATTATTCATCCGATTTGTCTTAGCGTGCCCAAGTCTCGGCCCGTCGCAAGGCGACGATTTGATTTCGCGGACCCCTTACTAAATATTGCAAAAGATCGACCTCTAATATTTTCCCGTCAAAGTATAACCTGTACACGAAACCAACTAAAATCAATCCTTGCATCGATTCGGACTTGCGCCTTGGTCGATTCGATTTCTTAGAATCTTCGAGCCGATTCAACGCACTCATCCTTCGGGGCAACGTGGCGCTTCGTATCGATTCACTCGATGCATTCTTTCGGGACAAGGCACCTCTTCGCATCAACTTAGTTTGATGTGTTGCTCGGGACAACGTAACTCTCGTATCGTTTTGCATCGATACATTCTCTTCCGTCAACGCGACTCGTTGAGTCCACGCTTCAGCGTAATGCGCCGTACGGAGCAGGGCATTATAGAATATACCACTCAAAATAAGGTTCGTCCTCGAACCAAAACCAACACTCCGACTAAGTGTTTTATAGATCGTTTCACGATCTCGCCCCACCAATGTTGTTCGATTTCATAATATCTCGCAAGCTTTCCATTAACATTTCAAAGTCATCCCTGCAGCTCGATTTGAATTTTGTATACAACTCGATTTGGATCCATACTTATATTCAAGGCGTCCAGAAGATATATGTATTTTGACCAATTCCAGTGGTAGTAAATTGGAACAAAGCTGACAGGTAAATTTCAATCCTATGCTTGCCATTTCGTACTCTTGATCGGACTTATCCTTAGCAACCGTTCTCGAACTTTCATCGCATACGTATATTCGATACATACTTGCTTTCATTCAATAAAGTCACTGCATGCGACGCGATTCAAAATTGCATATCGCATTTCGTATGTTTCATCGGACTATCATTTCTATGCGTCGCGTCAAGCCGTCGCGCATCCAATCACAACGAGTCTTCGCAACACCTTGCGTTCGAAGTCGCCACCCAACTATTTCCGAAATTTCACTATGCAACTTATCTTGATACGATTTCCTTTGTTGACTTGCAAAAGCATCAACAATCAGGGCTACGCCCGCTAGGTTACTTTTCCAGGCACCGTGCTTAACTTCTCCCGACGTAACTTTAAATTGACATTGCACAAAGGCCACAATTTATCCGACACAAAATTTTACATCAAGGTGACGGTGCAAAAAGGCTACGATCGCCTTGACACGAAGGTCTTTACGATGCATCATACATCCAATTTCCTAATGAGTAGGAATTCACTAGCCAAATTCCCAACTTATCCGTCTCGCAACATCGAACATAATTTTGATTCACGTAAGCTCAATTGCAAGGTGAATCCGAATCCAACGACATGACTCGTAAGCCATTCCCTTATCATTCCCTCTCGTGCGTAGCACGTTTCTCGCAATCGCCTACTCGCATCACCAAGTTCGTTGGTGAATTTCTCATTCGATCGTCGAACAACATAACCATTCAAGTATTCATCCGACGAATACTCAAAAATCTAACTGTATCATTCGCAATCGAAAGTTGTTCCAACAATTCTCGATCGCCTAGACTTATCGTCAATATGCACCATGTTACATTTGTTATCGATGCAATCTCATATGCGATATCGCATAGGTCATCTTACGGTCTGCAGCATTCAATTTGATTTGGCGGTCAAGTCTTCTAGTGTCAGCTGCTCCGAAGCTACGCTCGATAACTATGGATCATCACCGAAGGACAGTTTACTACGAACCATGCTATATCTTATTTCGGAGCCAAATCACGTTCCGACGATTCTATGCGACTACCCAAATTTCGGACAAAACTGTTTCTATCGGCGCAACTGATGCGCAACTATCCTCCGAGTCAAGTCATGCACTACCGTCGATGATTTCGCAATTTACGAAATATCTACTCGTATCAAGTTCGAGTCTATCTTATTCACGGGTTGACACACGAGATGCTATACGCATCGAGCAATCGTCGATGACTTATAGTCTCGTCTTTGATTAATCACAAAATTTACGATCAACCAAGTTCGTTCATTCTCGTATCGTTACTTACAAAATTTTGATAGCGCAAGGCGCATTCTATTTTGTATTCTCACATCGCGCTTACGTTTCCTTGCATATCGATCTTGATAGTTCATATCAATTTCGATAGCAAGAGGGTCGACTTTGAATCCGTTTCAACATCAACTTAACTCGCATCGCATACATCCAAGTTCGCAACAAACTTTTCCATACGCATCTACTCGTTCTCCGATTCGCCGCATCCCGCTATACCTTGATCGCGTAACCGAGTTACCGATTATCCAACATCGTGCCCACGAGTTATACGATCTCGCACTTTATGTTTTGTGTATTTTCAGTCGTACTCAAATGAGTGTCGCTGTAACGTAACCAACTATTTCTTAGGTACGATTACTCACATCAACCAACTCTTCACCGAAGTCGCACATCGTGCGATTCGATTACAATTCGCATCGCCTAATATTTCTATCGAAATCGCAAGTTGTGTGATTCGATTCGCCTCGCTCAACATTTCTATCGAGATCGCAAGTCGTGCGGCTCATTTGTAAGCTCGAGTATTCCTTTCCCGTCGATCCGATTATTGCGTCATGGCATAATCGTTTCGCTAGTCTCGGTCGTCCGACCAACTTATAACTTTCGTCCGACGTATCGTTCATCGATACAAGTCTCGCCTTATCATCCCAACCAATTTTCGAAGAACAGTTGCATCAACATATCGCCATACAAATTTTCAACGCGTCTCGGTACTCTCCCATCCGTTGCGGACAAACCTTCCGCAATTCTCACAATGTGTCGATGAAATTTATCGCACAAGTGCTATACCATTTACCATTCGAAATCGAGTCATTCATCGCCTACGTGGTATGGCATATACCACTCGGAATTCAAGCCATTTCCCTTGCGCTATACTTAGTACAAACCAACGATCTCTTCCGACTCACGATTTCTGCAGTGATCGTGCTTGATCACAACCGTAACTTTGATTCTATCAAAATCCGACACAACTCGGTCAATGTTCTCGCTTGCCAACATAAGTTTGGTGTGCAACCGAACGATTCGTTCTATCGATTTACGATTTCAATTCTTTCCTTACGTTGCATCTCGTGCAACAATTTATTTGATATGCGTTGCACCCCGTGCAACAAATTTTACTTTCGATACGCGTTGCACATCGTGCTACGATTTATTTCTGACACTTTCATTCCACTTTGTACAACGATTCAATTTTAATTTCCTTTGCACTTCGTGCAACGATTAATTTGATATGCGTTGCACCACGTGCAATAATTTTTACTTTTTAATACGCGTTGCACATCGTGCAACGATCATTTCCAATATTTACCGTACCTCGTGCAACGAATTACTCTCGACTTTCCAAGTCAATGCACAATCCGTTTTAACACATTCGGTATTAGCTTATCACTTCTCACTTTCATTTTAACGCATATTCACCATTACTCGTTACACTTCGTGCATCATTTTATTTCTCATTCAACATGTTACATTGCGACAACATCTCAAATCGTATTTCACAATTTGTTGCGCTTGCAGCAACTAACATTTTTACGGCTCGTTTGCATTCAATGCAATATACCCCTCGCGACTTCTTAGCAAACATCGTGTAATTTCCAAATCACATGCGATAAAATTACACGATTTGTATTAGACTTATTGTATGGAACATCCAGTACGGCATCGAGTAGAGTCAAGAGTGATATCAAGTGGTGGTGGGCAACTTTTCGAATTGTAATGAAGCGAGCGTCCAGAGGAAATTGAGCCTAGAGCTCTGATACCAATTTGTCACGCCCCAACCCGGAATCACCCGAATCATCGTCCTCGCAGGGGGCGTGATGCCGCACGAGCCTGGAGTTGCACTCGTGCTAGGCAAGATGACAAGTTCTCAAATGGTTATCTTTTGGTTCGTTATTTACAACGATAGAAAAACAGAGTATACGAAACAATTCTCTTTATTGATATTCGAAACTGAGATTACAAAGGCTTTCGATAGCCTAACAATATATGCCAGATTGGCTACAACGCTCAGGTTCTCTCTTGCCCACAAAGGATTTTACCGTTCCATACATCATGCCTTCTATATCTCGGCCGCATCAATCCAGCTGCGTAGTCCGAGCGTCAATGCGATAGCACGCTTCAATGCGCTTCGGCATTCCAAGCCTTAACACGTTCAAGCAACGCTTCACCGCGAGCAATCCATTCCCTACACCCTGCATGAAGCTGGTGGGGGATTAGTACGTTCGTCCTCGCATGTACTGATAACAAAGATCATCTTTCCAAACCGACATTTTAATATTTATGTTGAATCATGCAACTTAGCTTATGATCTTGCTATGTTCTCCTTAGGGTCAATTTCATGGCATCTTCGAAAGCGTAAAGCATGTTATCATAGCATCATGTTATCGAATTGAATAGGCAAACAAACAAGCAATCTCGTGTTTGATTCGTGGCGCGACTTACCAAGTCGACGCACTCGCCCTTGCACCGACGCAAGGTGAATACGCCGTAATCCTTCCCTGTCATGTTATTGTACATCTCTAAGCAGGATCTCTATGCGGGACGCATATGCGCCTACACTTTCAATCCATCGTTCCTTAACTATTTGAGGGCGTTGGCGTATCCGCGTCGGAATGGACTAAAGGAGTTCCTTTCTTTTCTCTCCTTCTTTTCTCACTATTTGGTTGGGCTGTCCGACGTTTTACGGGTTGGGTCACATCCCAAACAACCGAAACGTTCCCGCTACATGCCATCATTTGCAGCTTCTCCCATCTTGTTTAAGGATGTGCGCCTACAAAGATTATCCATCCCTCCGTGGCCAAATCGGTTCCGAGGACCTCCGGCATTTAACCGTTTAGGGGGATACTCGTGCACGAGTTATTATCACATTAATCTCGAGCCCATTCCAATCGACCATGCAACGCCCTATCATTCAACAGTTAATTCAAACAACCAAACATAGTCATGAGTCCGAGACTCAGACTTATCGTCTCGCATCTCTTTCATTTAACTTTCTATGTTCTTTCATTTCGCACTTTATTTCGATGTTTCAATGGCATCGTGCCTCAACTCAATGCTCGTCAACCAAACGACCCGAAGGTCTTAAACACCTTTCGAGGCACCATGTCATATCCGACAGTTCTGCCACATTCATGCCACAACTGTATTCTTTCGCAACGAAGCCATCTTTTTATTATCCTGTGCACGTAGGCACATTTCGACCGTATCCCAATGTTCTATAACTTAGCATTCAATGTTCGGGGCTTGCGCGCTAGGGCGCTCGCCTATTGTCTTTCAATGTTCTAGCCGTCTAACTCGTGCAGCAAAGGCACGGTATGGTTCGTGCACTAAGGCACTCGCCGATTACAGTTATCCCATGTTCTTACGGCTCGTGCACCGAGGCGCTCGCCTATGCGATATCCAATGTCCCATAGCGACTTGTGCATATTGATGCACGTTTCATTTCAATTGTTCTAACTTAGTGTTCGACTCACACTATGATTCATCTCCAATCGGCCACGTCCGTGGCGTCGATAGGTTAACTTAGCATACAATGATATATTTGACTTATCGAATAAGGAGTAAAAAGAAGTCAATCCTCCCACCTTGAGTCGATACGCCTTCGTCGTTTCGCCGAGCCGATGCGGCTCGATTCCCTAACTTTGTTGCACGGCCACTCTCCTGACTTAGCCATTCGAGCACTTCGTGCTTCATTGAATTATTCATCCGATTTGTCTTAGCGTGCCCAAGTCTCGGTCCGTCGCAAGGCGACGATTTGATTTCGCGGACCCCTTACTAAATATTGCAAAAAATCGACCTCTAATATTTTTTCGTCAAAGTATAAACTGTACACGAAACCAACTAAAATCAATCCTTGCATCGATTCGGACTTGCGCCTTGGTCGATTCGATTTCTTAGAATCTTCGAACCGATTCAACGCACTCATCCTTCGGGGCAACGCGGCGCTTCGCATCGATTCACTCGATGCATTCTTTCGGGACAAGGCACCTCTTCGCATCAACTTAGTTTGATGCGTTGCTCGGGACAACGTAACTCTCGCATCGTTTTGCATCGATACATTCTTTTCCGTCAACGCGACTCGTTGAGTCCACGCTTCAGCGTAATGTGCCGTGCGGAGCGGGGTATTACAACAGCTGCCAGCTTGCACACGCTCACCGAGTCTACGCAGCGCACAGAGTGTAGACAGGTCGAGCTGGAGGGATCGCAGAGGAGCATGTCCGCCTCACTCAATCAGGTATCGGCTTTACTTGAGGCGAGTACTGAGAGGGTGGTGAGTACCCTTGCTGTTTATGGTGAGCGACTGCGAGAGCTGGAGCAGATACGTCCTTCCGGTCCATCGACGGTGCCGTCTCCAGACATTGCACTGCCTCCTACTGCCCCTACGGTGCAGCTCACACAGGAGCAGTATGAGTACATGCTATCCCAGATGCACGGCAGGGGTTCTCAGTGATCCAGTAGATTTTTTTATCATCTTTGTTTTTATTGGCCCTATGGGCCTATTCACCGTTCTGTACACTGATTTTGAATATTATTTGACTCTGTTGGACATGTATGTTGGTGATATTTAATTTGTTGGTATTTTCATTGAGTACATGTATGATATTTAGTTGTAGACTGTTATGATGGGAGACTGTTATTCATCTATTAGTTATAGACTGTTATGATGGGAGACTGTTAATTGTGATGATATCTGCGACGGGGATGACAAATATACCTACGCTGGGTTATAAGCGATGATCTGATATACAAAGGAGGTTGCCCAAATTTAAAAAAAATATAATGTGTATTTTGTGATGATGTGTGTCTGTGTTTACAGTGAATATGAAATGCAGTGTTCGGAACCATCGACAGTTTTGATTACTGTTGTATGTTTTATCTTGGATAGAAAGAGCAACAGTTCAGGGTGTACTTCTGAGAGCTTCATTTTCACGTCCTTCACTTTCTCGGGACGTCGTAAAGGATCCCGAGAAGGTGAAGGACGTGAAGAGGAAGCTCTGAGAAGTGCACCCTGAACTGTTGCTCTTTCTATCCAAGATAAAACATAGAACAGTAAGCGAAACTGTCGATGGTTCGAATACTGTACTTCACACATACTGTAAACACAGACACACAGCATAACAAAAATACCAATTATTTTTTTAAATTTTTTTATAACATCTGCGACGTATAGCGACGTTCTGTGACGTTTTGCGACGTATAGTACACGTCGCTATACGTCGCCAAATAGTGACATAACGTCGCTATCCGTCGCTATACTGTTGACGTTGCATATGACCACCTGAGAGCTGACGTCGCTAAAGTTGTCGCTAGGCGTCGCTAAAATGCTGACGTGGCTGCCATGCCATGTCATCATATATAAAGTTGACGGCGTCGCAAAGTGGTCGCCCTACGTCGCTATAGTGACGACGTATGATGACGTCGCTATCTGTCGCTAATATTGCGACGTCTAGCGACACTAAACGTGACGTCGCAACTAGCGACGAATTACGACAAAATTGTAATCTGCGACAAGCCTATACGCGACATCCAATTTTCGTCGCCAAATACGTCGCTAATAGAAATTAGCGACGGATTTTCCTTTTTTAGCGACGTATTCTGACGTCACTAAAATGGGTTATTTTAGTAGTGGTTATGTACTTGTTTGAAACTTAATTTGGATGTGGAATATTTGAAACTTAAGTAGTTGTGATGAATTATTGTAGTTGTGATGAATTATTGGGATGAATTATTGTAGTTGGATTATTGTGATGAATTTTTGTGATGAATCTTAAGTTGGATGTAGAATATTTATGTAGTTGTGATGAATTATTGTTGTTTATGTATTTGTGATGAATTGTTGTTTTTTATGTACAGAGTATCAGTATCAGGACTGCCACCCACTTGGCAGTCCTACACTAAAGTAGGACTGCCAGGGTGCTGGCAATCCTGACTGAAACTTGCTGCAACAGCAAGTTTGAGTTAGGACTGCCAGTACCCTGACAGTCCTAATTTAATGTAGGACTGCCAGGAGGGTGGCAGTCCTATTTGTAAGTCTCTGTGATGAGAGTTTTGAAACTCTCTATCACAGAAAGTTTCAATTAGGACTGTCACACCCCTGGCAGTCCTACACAAGAGGAGGACTGCCAGGGTGCTGGCAGTCCTAATTGAAACTTGCTGTTATATAAATGACCATTCTCTTGTGTTTTAGCACGGAGAATGGACATTCGCCGTGTAATTTAGCACGGAGAATGATCATTCCAGTGTTAAAACGCAGGAGAATGACCATTCTCCGTCTTAATTTACACGGAGAATGGCCATTCTCCGTGTAATTTAGCACGGAGAATGGTAATTTTCCGTGTAAATTAACACGGAGAATGGCCATTCTCCGTGCTAAATTACACGGAGAATGACCATTCTCCTGCATTTTATGTTCAGTTGAAACTTTGGAGGGCCATAACTTTTGACTGGGAGGTCGAAACGAGGCCCGGTTTGTCGCAAAATGAGCGTATTTTCGAGGAGCCTGAGATTAACCGCTTCATCGTTAGACGGCCTTCCGAAATTTTAGAATCGCAAAAAAAGGATGTTTGAACCTCCGTTTTAGCACTTTTTGTCAAAATTTTAGAATCGCAAAAAAACATATGTAGGACTGTCAGGCCCCTGGCAGTCCTACATATGTGAAGGACTGCCACCTCTCTGGCAGTCCTAATCTATGATCGGGACTGCCAGACAGGTGACAGTTCTCTGTGTCACAACCCGATTTTTCCGATGCATCAAAGTGTTCTTCGGACGTGGCGGGAAGAGAGTATACAACATTTGATGATCCCGGTTGTTCCATGTTCAATATTTTTCTACATTAAACACATAATTCAACTTTTTATATGTGAAATTCATGTTTAAAATATTAAACATATATTAATTCGATGACTTACTAATAAATGAGAGAAGTCAATGACCTAGAGTTGAGGTAAAAATTTGGGATAAAAATCAATGACCTAGAGTTGAGAGAAAAATTTGAAAAAAATGTAGGTTGGGGAAAAACTTGGGGTTAAATTCTTTGACCTAGAGTTAAGGGAGAGAAGAAAAGAGTTGAGGGAGAAAAGAAAAGAGTAGAGGGAGAGAGAAAAAGAAAACAAAAGTTGGTATTTATACCTTTGCTTGGGCTAGCCCCAAGTAAAAAAAATTGATGGCAAACTTGTAATATTTTGAAACATTTTTGGGCTAGCCCCTAGCAAAAAGGGTAGTGCCCTTAGAAAAAACCTTTCAAAAAAATTGTCTTTTTCTTTGGGTGTTGCACTGGGCCCAGTGCATGGCTAACGTCCCTCCGCCCTTGCTGTGGGGTGCACTAATGAGAGAGGTTGTCCAAATCCAATGACTTGTCAGACTTACTCAGGCCGGCGCTGTCCCTAGCCATTCCTCAACATACCCATATCCACATTAGGCCCTGCTTTAGAACTCTGCAACTCATCCCTGCACAACTTGCTAGTTCTGTTGCGGCAAACAATCACCTGACTCCCCAACCAGAACTGCGTGCATTGCTTCTACACCAAATTCAACTCTTCTAGCCTACTCTTTATATATATATATATATATATATATATATATATATATATATATATATATATATATATATATATATATATATATATATAGAGGGTCCTTCTACAATACATTTCATGAAAAAATTTGTATAGACACCCTCCAGTGAGGTGGCACCCTACCTCCCTTATTCTCTCTCTCTCTCTCTCTATATATATATATATAAATTTTTTCATGAAATGTGTTGTAGAAGGACCCTCTCTCTCTCTCTATATATATATATATATATTTTTTTTTTATTTTTTTTTCTATATATATATATATATATATATATATATATATATATATATATATATATATATATATATATATATATATATATAGGGTCCTTCTACAATACATTTCATGAAAAAATTTGTATAGATACATCCAAAATCTAAACCATTGGATGTTGATCCAATGGTTCGGATTGAATAATAGAGTAGGGAACATCATTTAATGCTGATTTTGAATTTTGACCTCTATTAATAGTCTAAGAAAAGTTACTTAATCCGAACCATTGAATGAACATCCAATGGTTCAGATTTAGGTTGTATCGATACAAATCTTTTCGTGGGATGTATTGAAGAATTTTTCATATATATATATATATATATATATATATATATATATATATATATATATATATATATATATATATATATATATACACACACACACGGTGGTTAGAAAAAACTTTTTTATCCAATATTTACACATGCTTTTAGAATGTCAGAAACGAGTGTGCATCAATGTTTTAAAAACCGGACCGGTGGTTGACCCGGCTAAGACACTGGGTCGGATCAAATTGGTTCAATCAGTTGGTTTAACCAGTGGTTCAACCAGTTGGTTCAACTTAAGTGGTCCAAATTAATCCCTTATGGCCATTAATTTTTTACAAAAATACTAACTTTTAAACAAAACCGGGTCAATACTGAACCAGACCGAAAATTGACCGGTTCACGGGTGAACCGGCCGGTCCGGTCCGATTTTTAAAACATTGTGCATTGGAGCCGGTTTTGAGAAAGTACAATGGTTGTACTAGATCTCCCAAATTCATAGGTCTCCAATTTTTTATATACATGTATATGTTATATGTTTTATATTTTTTATTAACTAGATATAGTAAAAAAATGCTAGTAAATTAATTAAATTTTTGATCCATGTTTATTTTAGTTTTTGTTACAAGTCACTATTCCACAAGTCAACTATTCTAGTAAAATGGATAAATAATACTTCCTTTCTCAATTAAAAAAAATTGTAGTTAATAAATTTTTTTTAGCTACTAATTTTTGATAATTTAATTTTTTTTAAAAATATTAGATTTTTTTTTATTATATGGGAATACACCTCGTCTAGTCTTTTTTTTTTTTTTTTTTTATGAATCTCTGCTCCGGACCTACCGTACATACCACCATGATGATCTAGACACGGAAATCGATACTCGATATCTTGTACTACTAACACGAAGCATTCCCACATGGAAACATGATATGAAAACTCACGTAGCTCGTGTCGAACCATCTCCTCGCTCGGCCAAATGAGCTTTGCCCATATCTTTTTGTGGACCATGCCATATTGTGAAATCAGGACATAAAACCGACTTGTCATCGGTAGACCACGTAACTTGGACATGACCAATATTGCTAGCCTCTGCGACCCGTCCCGCGAACGGTGCACCGTGGCAACGCGTGCGTGCATTCGTGCTTGGGAACAATGTCGGCATGCACCCATCCATAGATCGACCGACCGCTCGCTCGCTCGCTCGCCATCAGCCCACGAGACACCAATCTCGACACGTCGACCTGTCCGCATCCATCCCATTGGTCCAGCCGCTTTCACCTCTCATGTTTTTTTTTTTTTTTTTTTTTCCGATTTTCGACTTAACCGGACTTTCTGCATGCTGCATTCTATGTCTTTTAGATCCACTGTTCTCAATTTTCAAATACACATCTAGACTTTTTTCACGGTTCGATTCTGGGCCGGTCCTGTCTCGGGCAGCCAGGACGACCATTCAGGACCCACAGATCCGAAGGACCCAAAAAAATCAGTTTATGTATAAACATATTAATTTTTTTTTTAATGTAAAATAGACCTAGTATATTTCATGGGCCGGCTCCACCTTATACAAAACAATTATGATGTAGTGGTTACTATGTTATGTTTGCATATATGAGGTCCTTAGTTCAGTTCTTGGTGACGACATATTTTTTTTTTTTTAATTTACTTAGTTTTAATTTTACATTTTGTACGAGCGTCCCATTTTGAAAGTTCGTCTTGGGTTCCCATGAGCTCATTTTAATTTACTTATATATTTTTTTACATTATGCATGTGGGCTCTATTTTGAAAGTTCGTCTCAGGCTACATTAGCTCAAGGCAGGCCCTGATTCGATCCCAAGTCTGTCCTCAATTTTACACACACACCCACACCCCTTGTTAGCAATTCAGCAAACGAAAAAATTTTGGTAGATCGCACAGTACAAATAATATATGTTAAAAAAATAGGACAAATATTAATCAAATAAAAATATTCAGATTAGAAACTTCACGTCATAGAGTGTCAAATTTGTTTAATTAAATATGTTTTCACCATATTTTTTGTGCCAATCTTGTTCATAATTCACACGAAACATGCTTAAAATTTTACTTAGTTGATGATTGCTAACAGGGCCCACAGCTCCCCCTCATGGGTTTCATGTGGCACATTCCATACGTAACGACCCCCGACGGTTCGTTTCCAATTTCCGTTACACCTTGGCGGCGCTTGTGTTTCGAGTGTGTACCAAAAAAGGAAATAGCAATTTGTCCTTAAATGTACTTGGCCGTTAGCCTCTGCTGCTTAGTTGCCTCTCCCCATTCCTCCCTATATTAACCCCCCCACCCCTCCCTCCTCCTTTACAAACACAGCCACAGCCACAGCCACAGCCATAGCCACCACCTTCTTGATCACCATCGCTTCTTCTACTATTATGGAGTCCGTCGAGAGTGGGATCGGATGGATGCTTTCTCTGTCTCTGCTGGCGAGCCGCGACGGAGACAATTCGTCTCCGTCGTCGACTCCGTCTCGTCTCTTCGTGCTGTCGGCGACGTTAGTCCTCGTCGGCCTACTTACTTCCTTCATCCACTGGACCGCCCCGGGCGGTCCGGCTTGGGGTAAGTACATATTCAGCCGCACGAGCCGACGGACCGCCGCGATCCCCGGCCCGAGAGGGCTGCCTCTCGTAGGCAGCATGCGCCTGATGTCCGGTCTGGCCCACCGCCGTCTCGCCGATGCCGCGCAGCGGCTCGGCGCCACGAGGCTGATGGCGGTCAGCCTCGGCGGCACGCGGGTCGTGGTCACGTCCCACCCCGACGTCGCCAAGGAGATACTCAACAGCTCGGCCTTCGCGGACCGCCCGGTGAAGGAGTCCGCCTACGGCCTCCTCTTCCACCGCGCGATCGGGTTCGCCCCCTACGGGCTGTACTGGCGCACGCTGCGGCGCATCGCCTCGACGCACCTCTTCTGCCCCAAGCAGATCTCCGCGTCCGGGCACCACCGCGCGAGGATCGCGGCCGAGATGGTAGCGGAGCTGGGGGGCACTACTGGCGGAGGCGGAGCGAGGGTGAGGGACGTGCTCAAGAGGGCTTCGCTGAGCAACGTCATGTCGTCGGTGTTCGGGAGGAGGTACGGCGTGGGCCGCGCCGAGAGCGAGGAGGCGAGGGAGCTGAGGGGGCTGGTGGAGGAAGGCTACGACCTGCTGGGGAAGCTGAACTGGTCCGACCACCTCCCGTGGCTGGCGGGGCTGGACCTGCAGAGGGTCAGGTCGAGGTGCGCCGAGCTGGTGCCCAACGTCAACAGGTTCGTCAGCCGCATCATAGAGGAGCACAGGAACAAAAACGGAGGAGAAGCTTCTGATTTCGTCGACGTCCTGCTGTCACTCCAAGGCGGTGACCGCCTCTCCGATCCCGACATGGTCGCCGTGCTCTGGGTAAGCTTTTCTCCTCGTTCCCGCATGAGTCACGTAACAGTTGCATTGCATGCTTATAACTGTCACGTGTTCCATTAACAATCAATCTTTCGCATCTTTCTATCACTAACCGTCGTTCATAATCATAATCGGTCCCAATATCTTCTCCTTGATTGGAACAGAGGCAGGTATATGTCAAGGTTACGCCAAACGGATTTAGAAATTTATTAATTAATGTCAGTTAGCAATCCAATCACCATTGATTATTAGGTTTCTTTCTGATACGAATTGGCAATGATTTTGACAGGAAATGATATTCCGGGGCACGGACACTGTAGCAGTGCTGATAGAGTGGGCGCTTGCCCGTCTTGTGATCCACGAGGACGTCCAAGCCAGAGTCCACGAGGAGCTGGACCGGGTCGTGGGTCGGTCCAGGGGAGTGACCGAGTCCGACTCGGCCTCCCTGGTCTACTTACAAGCCGTGGTCAAGGAAGTCCTGAGAATGCACCCGCCGGGGCCGCTGCTCTCGTGGGCCCGGCTCTCCACGTCGGACGTGCACGTGGACGGGAGGCTCGTGCCGGCGGGGACCACCGCGATGGTGAACATGTGGGCCATCACCCACGACCCGTCGGTCTGGGTGAACCCGCTCGAATTCCGACCCGAGCGGTTTATGGGTCCCTCCTGGTCGGAGTTCCCGATTCTTGGGTCGGATCTTAGGCTAGCGCCGTTTGGATCGGGCAGGCGGAGCTGTCCCGGGAAGGCCCTGGCGATGGCCACCGTCACCTTCTGGATGGCCACGCTGTTGCATGAGTACCGGTGGCTGCCGGCGACGACAACGGCCGATGTTGAGCTGTCGGAGGTGCTGAGGCTGTCGTGTGAGATGGCCAAACCGCTCACCGTTGAGTTACTTCCGAGGCGAGGATATTAAAGAATAATATATATACCGGCATAATGATGCGAGCATATATATATTTTCCAAATTTTTTGGTTAAAATAGTGTTTCTACATGTTTTTTTTTTAATTTCCTTTTTTTTTTTGCCTATTATTATAGTTTTCCACTCTTCCTATAATGTTGTAATATAGTTTGTAGAAGTTGGAAGGAGAAAGCAAAGCAGAGTCCTAGGCAAGTTATTAAACAGGCAAATGTTATATTTAACAATAAAATCAGGCTTTTCTTAAGTAGTACAACATGAATTTATAGATATCACCCATTGGGTTGATATGCTATTTGATGAGATTTTATTTTTATTTTTTTACATGTTTAATTGCCAATGTTATGTGTGAGTATGTTTTTCTCCATCTTGCACATAAGAGGTAAAGGACAAGAGTCAATGTACTATACTCTTGTGTCGAGAGTACAACCAGAAATTAGTAGCATTTCTGTATAATATACGTGCATAAAAAATTTAATAAAAAAATTAATTAGAACTTTGGATATATATTTAGATAATACTATATAGTTTGTTTATATATTGAATATATTTTAATTAAAATTTATTCTTTATAGACCTTTGGATATGTTTGAATAATAACATATAGTTTGTTTAAATATAGTTTAAATATTGAATGCATTTTAATTAAAATTCGTTATTAGTAGAACTTTGGAGATATATATATATATATATATATATATATATATATATATATATATATAGAGAGAGAGAGAGAGAGAGAGAGAGAGGAAAATGTACCTAAGGTCGACCTTAGGTAAGTTACCTAAGGTCGACCTCATTTTCCTCACTTTACAATATTTTTTTCGTGAATGTTTTTTTATGGGATTGATCTACACCTTATTGATTGGCAACATACCAAATTTCAAGTGATTATAATATTGTTTAGCCCCCTATCTATCCCTTGCAAAATCGACGGTCTAAAACTTTGCTGCTACACCGTCGATTTTGCAAGGATAGATAGGGGGCTAAACAATATTATAATCACTTAAAATTTGGTATGTTGTCAATCAATAAGGTGTAGATCAATACCATAAAAAAATATTCAAGAAAAAAATGTTGTAAAGTGAGGAAAATGAGGTCGACCTTAGGTAACTTACTTAAGGTCGACCTTAGGTACATTTTCCTCATATATATATATATATATATATATATATATATATATATATATATATATATATATATATATATATATATATCAAATGACCTCTAGCCTAGTGGTTAAGAGAGATGCATGCGGTCCGAGTGGTCAGAGAGAGAGAGAGAGAGAGAGAGAGAGAGAGAGAGAATATTTGATATATGTTTAAATAGTTGAAAGGATTTTAAGTTAATTACTTTTAAAATTAATTTTAAGAATTTTAAATTATCTTTACGTGAGAATGCACATAAGACAAGGTGATAGTTAGTTATAATTTTTTATTTATTAATTAGTGCGTGATATACAAATGGTTTGGACAGCTTTCTTTTGAGCCGCCACATTGTAATAGTAGAGTTGAAACATATATATAGATATATTGTTGCTAATATCCTCACCACAAACCATAAATTCTAGAAAACAATCTCTTCATATCTTAATCAAACTAGAGTTATTGGAGAAAATATATATGAACCACTTATATGTTTTGTTTCTTCAAGGATAGACAAAATTATGTCAGAGTTTGTATATAGAACGATAACATCTTTGAAACTAAATTATCCATAAATAGAATGTTAGGAAATAGTTGCTTGAATTTTTTTTTTTTAGCATATAAGTACCTCTTTAATCTACCCTATTTATAGTTGTACCTTAATTACTTTAGAACTCTTCCCTCTCCTCTCTACATCACCGGATCATACTAAAACACATTACACGAACAAAGAAGGTTTGAAAAACCTAAATTGAAGGAGTAGAAGTCAAAACCGTTTCTAACATTCTAAGGATCCTATACAAATAATAAAATAAAACTTTTTTAATCACTCTGAAAAAAGGATATATTTTTGATATTTTGAAGACTGTCGTAAGGCAAAAGCTCAAACACACGGAGACGAAGCTTTCTCGTATATTATCAACCACACAAGTGTATATTACAAGCTATCCCAACCTCTCTTTATATAGAGAGAGAGGTTGGGGGTTCACTACCAAATTACAGCATTTTAGCGACGGCCATTTAGCGACGGAAATTTTCCGTCGCTATTACCGTCGGATCACCGACGGATTTGTGACGAAATACCGACGGAAAGCAGTGGACAATTTTTTTTATTTTTTATGTCCATATCCGTCGCTACGCCGTCGATAGGTCGTCGGCCAAGTAGCGACGGTTTTATATCCGTCGCTAGAACGTCGCATATTTTGGCGGCAAAAGCCTAAAATATTGGCGCGAGATTTGACTGACGACTTAGCGACGGAATAATCCGTCGCTACTCTGGCGCGAGATTTACTGACTACTTAGCGACGGAATAATCCGTCGCTACTCCGTCGCTAATTTCTGTACCCTAACTTAAATTGAACCGACGGGGGAGAAATTTTCATTCCCCCCCAAAACACTCTCTCTCTTCCCTCTCCCTCTCTCCGACGATCTCGCTCTCTCCGACCGGCGATCTCCCTCTCTCTCTAAGGTATGCTCTCTCTCCCCCCCCTCTCTCTCTCTATCTCCCTCTCTCTTTCTCTCTCTCTCTCTCTTTTACGATTTGGGGGGTTGGGGGGCTGTCGTTGTCACGCCCCGACCCGGAATCACCCGAATCATCGTCCTCGCAGGGGGCGTGATGCCGCACGAGCCTGGAGTTGCGCTCGTGTAAGGCAAGATGACAAGTTCTCAAATGGTTATCTTTTGAGTTGATATTCACAATGAAAGGAAAACAGAGTATACGAAACAATTCTCTTTATTGATATTCGAAATCAGATTACAATGGCTTTCGATAGCCTAACAATATATGCCAGATTGGCTACAACACTCAGGTTCTCTCTTGCCCACAAATGATTTCTCCGTTCCATACATCATGCCTTCTATATCTCGGCCGCATCAATCCAGCTGCGTAGTCCGAGCGTCAATGCGATAGCACGCTTCAATGCGCTTCGGCATTCCAAGCCTTAACACGTTCAAGCAACGCTTCGCCACGAGCAATCCATTCCCTGCACCCTGCATGAAGCTGGTGGGGGATCAGTACGTTCGTCCTCGCATGTACTGATATCAAAGATCATCTTTCCAACCCAACATCTTTAATATTTACGTTGAATCATGCAACTTAGCTTATGATCTTGCTATGTTCTCCTTAGGGTCAATTTCATGATTTCTTTGAAAGCGTAAAGCATGTTATCGTAGCAGCATGTTATCGAATTGAATAGGCAAGCAAACAAGCATTCTCGTGTTTGATTCGTGGCTTACCAAGTCGACGCACTCGCCCTTGCGTCCCTTGCACTGACGCAAGGTGAATACGCCCCATTTCTTCCCTGTCATGTTATAAGTGCAACTCCAAGTAGGATCTATATGCGGGACGCATTCGCGCCTACACTTTCAACCCATCGTTCCTTAACTATATGAGGGCCGTTGGCGTATCCGCGCCGGAATGGACTAAAGGAGTTCCTTTCTTTTTTCTCCTTCTTTTCTCACTATTTGGTTGGGCTGCGCGGCGTTTCACGGGTTGGGTCACAATCCCAAAACAACCGAAACGTTCCCGCTGCATACCATCATTTGCGGCTTTTCCCATCTAGTTTGATGTGCGCCTACAAAGATTATTCGAATCCTTCCGCGGCCAATCGGTTTCGGGGCGCATCCGGTAACTATCCGATTGGGGGGAAACACCCATGCACGGGCGATATCACATTTTATCTCGAGTCCATCCCAATCGACCATGCAACGCCCTTATCATTCAAGCAATTAACTTCAAACAACCAAACATAGTCTTGAGTCCGAGACTCAGACTTATCATCTCGCATCTCTTTCGTTAACTTTCTATGTTCTTACATTTCTTGCTTCGTTTCAATGTTTCAATGGCATCGTGCCTCAACTCAATGCTCGTCAACCGAACGACCCGAAGGTCTTGAACACCTTTCGAGGCACCATGTCATATCCGACAGTTCTGCCACATTCATGCCACAACTGTATCCTCTCGCAACGAAGCCATCTTTTATTATCCCGTGCACGTAGGCACGTTCCGACCATATTCCCATGTTCTACAACTTAGCATTCAATGTTCGGCGCTTGCGCGCTAGGGCGCTCGCCTATTGTCTTTCAATGTTCTAGCCGTCTAACTCGTGCATCAAAGGCACGGTATGGTTCGTGCACTAAGGCACTCGCCGATTACAGTTATCCCATGTTCTTGCGGCTTGCGCACCGAGGCGCTCGCCTTTGCGATATCCAATGTTCCATAGCGACTCGTGCATAGGATGCACGTATCATTTCAATTGTTCTAACTTAGTGTTCGACTCACACTATAATTTTATCTTCGATCGGCCACGCCCGTGGCGTCGATAGGTTAACTTTTAGCATACAAATGATATATTTGACTTATCGAATGAAGGAGTAAAAAGAAGTCAATCCTCCACCTTGAGTCGATATGCCTTCGTCGTTTCGCCGAGCCGATGCGGCTCGATTCCCTAACTTTGTTGCACGGCCACTCTCCTGACTTAGCCATTCGAGCACTTCGTGCTTTTATTGAATCATACGCCCGATTTGCCTTAGCGTGCCCAAGTCTCGGCCCGTCGCAAGGCGACGATTTGATTTCACGGACCCCTTACTAAATATTGCAAAAGATCGACCTCTAATATTTTCCCGTCAAAGTATGACCTGCACACGAAACCAACTAAAATCAATACTTGCTTCGATTCGGACTTGCGCCTTGGTCGATTCGATTTCTTAGAATCTTTGAGCCGATTCAATGCACTCATCCTGCGGGGCAACGCGGCGCTTCGCATCGATTCACTCGATGCATTCTTAGGGACAAGGCAACTCTTCGCATCGACTCAGTTCGATGCGTTGCTCGGGACAACTTAGCTCTCGTATCGTTTTGCATCGATACATTCTTTCGGTCCACGCGACTCCTTGAGTCAACGCTTCAGCGTAATGCGTCGTGCGGAGCGGGGCATTACAGTCGTAGTGGTCGGAGAGGGTGTGGGACAGGGGGGTTTCGGGTACGGGTGGGGTGGTCGGGGCAAGGGTGGAGTGGGGTGGTCGGGGGCAGGGGGGTCGGAGAGGGGGTCGGGCAGGGGTGGGGGGGTGGTCTGGGCAGGGGGGGTTCGGGTAGGGGGTGGGGTGGTCGGGGCAAGGGTGGGGTGGGAGAGGGGGCAGGGGGGGTCGGGGAGGGGGTCGGGCAGGGGTGGGGGGGTGGTCTGGACAGGGGGGTGGGAGAAGGGGTCGGGCAGGGGTTGGGGGAGGGTCGGGCAGGGGTTGGGGGGGGTCGGGGCAGGGAGGGGGCAGGGGGGTGGGAGAGGGGGTCGGGCAGGGGTTGGGGGGGGGTCGGGCAGGGGTTGGGGGGGGGGTCGGGACAGGGGGGGCAGGGGGGTGGGAGAGGGGGTCGGGCAGGGGTTGGGGGGGGGGGGTCGGGCAGGGGTTGGGGGGGGGGGTCGGGGTAGGGGGGCGTAGGAGGGACTCTGGAGTCCCCGTGCAGGAGTCCTCCTCCTCCTCTCCCATAGACACACACACACACACGGACACACACACACACACACACGGACACACACGGACACACACACACACACACACACGGACACACACGGACATAGACACACGGATACACACACACTCAGACATATATATCATGGTTTAAAGTATCGGCCGATACCGATCCGATACGGCCGATACCGATACGGTTTGGCATGTTCCGATCCGATACCGACCGATACCAAGTATTGACCGATACCGACATTGGGGGTCTTTGTTCCGGTCAATTCGACAAAGAAAATTAAACAAAAAGACAAATCAACAAGGGTTTAAAGCATAACAAGGTTGTAGAAGCATGTAAAAGAAGAAAATCACATCAATTGAAGAAAATCATATCTATTGTTTGTAAACCAATCGGTAAGGGTGACTACTATTTCATTTAATTTCAAAACTACTAAGAAATAACACTGAAAATACTTAAAATTATGCCTAAATGTATAAAATATATGTTTTTAAATGTAAATAATTTATTAATAATTATTTGTTCCCCGATACCAAAAAATCCGATACTCCGATCCGAAACCGCCGATACTACCGATATCGCCGATACCAATACTCATAGGAATAGTCCGATACCGATTCCGATACCGATACTTTGAACCTTGATATATATATATATATATATATATATATATATATATATATATATATATATATATATATATATATATAGGCATAATTTTAAGTAATTTATTAATAATATATATATATATATATATATATATATATATATATATATATATATATATATATATATATATATATATGTATATATACACAGACACACGTCGTGAAGTCTAGTATATATATTTGATTAGCTAAGGTAGAAGTTTAGCCTAATTAAGGTTAGTTTTGACAGAGTTGACTTGGACTCCTAATTTGACCCAGAACTAGTCTAGTATACCATCTGCTCCTCCTTTCTTCCCTTCTTCTCATTCGACTATCTCGGCCTCCTATTCGGCCTACTATTCCGATATGCGTTTGATATGGTCTACCTAACCTATATACTGATACTAATCTGATACTCTCTGATATTAAGTACATCCGGCTTACTAGCTAGCGGATCCACCAGTTATATGATTATATACTAATTATGTTAGATTGTGATACTAAGTAGCCTCGTCGTAGGCCTAGCGTGTTATCCACAAGTTTAGTTTTTCTTACGATATGAGTATCGGTATCGGGCTATTAATTCTTATGTTTAGTTTGTCTTACGATACAGATATTCACATCAAATCGAGCATGAATCGTTACTTTGTTGATCGTACATGGATGTACAAACGACAACACGAGAGCAGAATTGGTGTGAGTGACGATTTTCAGGTAGGTGTGGAAGTATTTCTTAAGTATGCCATGAGCAAAACTCAGTACATGGACGATAACAAAATCAAGTGTCCATGTGTTAATTGTCACAATAGACGTTTCGAAGAAGTGATGACTGTGAGAGATCATTTGACCCGTAAGGGTTTCGTACGTGATTACGGCCTGTGGTCATCGCAAGGTGAATTATATTCAGAAAGACAGGCTGCAGAAGCTGGTACTTATGCTTTTGATGATAATGCTGCAACGGATGTCCTCGAAGACGACGGATGCTCTGTGGATTATGGAGACATGCAGAACCTTGCACGAGATATGGTGTATGCTGCGGCATGGCCTAATTTTGATCCGGAGGATCCTAATCCCGAGGCAAAGGAGTTCTATGATATGTTTAAGGACGCAGATACTCCTCTATATCCTGGTTGTGAGACTCATTCCGCGCTGTCAGTGACGATGCGGTTGTTGAACATAAAGTCTGATTTTAACTTGCCACAAGCTTGCTATGATCGGATCACACAATTAACTAATGAGGTGTTACCGAAGGAATCAAAAGAGCTCCCAAGAAACTTCTACAAGTCAAAGATGATGGTCCGACAACTGGGACTGGGGTACGAGAAGATAGATTGCTGTCGCAACGGATGCATGTTGTATTACAAAGAGAATTGCGTATTAGAAAGTTGTTGGTTCTGTAATGCGGATCGTTACAAGACAGTACAGGGAAAAGGAAAGTCAACTAGAAAACGACGTCCTTACAAGTATATGCATTACTTGTCGATCACGAAGCGCTTACAGAGGATGTATATGTCTCTGAATACAGCAGAACACATGACGTGGCACAGTGAAGATCGTATAAAGGACGAAGGAGAATTGTCACATCCTTCGGATGGGGAGGCGTGGAAATATTTTGATTTGTGTCATCCAGATTTTGCTGCAGAGCCTAGAAATGTACGCCTGGCGCTATGTTCTGATGGCTTCGCCCCTTTCGGACAGTCGGGATCTCAATACTCATGCTGGCCGGTCATTCTTACCCCTTACAATCTGCCACCATGGATGTGTATGAAGACTCCTTATATGTTCTTGACAGCTATCATACCCGGTCCCAAAAATTCGACAAAGAACATCGATATATATTTACAGCCGTTGGTGGATGAGCTGAAACAGTTGTGGGAGATCGGCGTCACGACCTATGATATTTCCAGAAAACAAAACTTTCAGATGAGAGCTTCACTCATGTGGACAATCAATGATTTTCCAGCATACGGTATGCTGTCGGGATGGAGTACGCACGGCAACATGTCTTGTCCGATATGTATGGAAAATAGTAAGGCATTTCGCCTTAGACATGGAGGAAAAACTTCTTTCTTTGACTGTCACCGTCAATTTCTGCCAACGAGACATCCTTGGCGAAAGAACAAGGACGCGTTCAGATATGGAAAACAAGAATTTTCTGAACCTCCTGCCAGATTGTCGGGATACGATATTTGGGAAGATGTAAAGGAATTGCCCACCGCAATGGAAGATCCATCGAACAATCGTGTCGAGGGGTTCGGACAAAGCCATAACTGGACCAAACGGAGTATCTTCTAGGACTTGCCTTATTGGAAAGATAATCTTATTAGGCATAATCTTGATGTCATGCATATCGAAAAGAATGTGTTCGATAATGTCTTCAATACCGTTATGGATATTAAAGGAAAGACGAAGGACAATCCAAAAGCAAGACAAGACATGGCCGAGATATGCAAACGTCATAATCTAAACTTGATACAAAGGGGAGCTGGTGGACAAGTAACTAAGCCGATAGCGCCATACGCATTGAGCAAGGAAGATAGATTAATAATCTGCAAGTGGATATCTACTTTAAGATTTCCCGACGGCTATGTGTCGAATTTGTCTAGATGCGTTGATCTCAATGAACGCAAGCTAACAGGAATGAAGAGTCACGACTGCCACGTGTTTATGGAAAGATTACTGCCCATTGCGTTGAGAGAGTTGTTGCCTTCTGCTGTATGGGTTCCGTTGGCCGAGCTGTCTACATTCTTCAGGGATATCTGTTCAACTAAGCTCACGGTGCAACATATGATACAACTTGAGGAGAAGATTGTCTTAACAATTTGCAAGTTAGAGAAAATATTTCTACCGGGTTTCTTCGACAGTATGGAGCATCTACCGATTCATCTAGCATACGAAGCCCGTGTCGGTGCATCTGTTCATTATCGATGGATGTACCCCTTTGAAAGGTAAATAAAAATCGATATAATTTAAGTAGATTTTACAATTCATTGTTAATTCTCAAGATAATTTGTCTCTCTAGGTATCTACATCATCTAAAGAAGAAAGTTGGCAACAAGGCTCATATAGAGGCTTCGATATACGAAGCATATCTTATCGAGGAGGTATCAAACTTTTGCTCCATTTATTTCGATACTCATGTTGAGACAAATCGAAATAGACCTCAAAGGAATGACGAAGACGTTGAGGAAGGAGGTATATTCAATTTAAGGGACAAGCCTATTGGGGCTAGTAAGAAACGGTGGTTGAGTGACGATGAGTATGATGCCGCTCACCGATATGTCTTGTTAAATTGTGACATACAAGAAGTGAGAGATTTGGATAAGTAAGTGACTACACCTCGTTATAATCTCTAATTTGGTGAGGTAAGTGACTACACTAATTTTTATTCTCTCTAACAGTGTATTTAGAGATGAAGTCAAAATAAGGACACCCGATATTACCAATGAGGGACTTCAAAGAGAGGTTGATTTTACCTTTCCGTCATGGTTTCGAGATTACGTAAGTAACTGAGATAATATGTTATGCGGCTACCATTTAAATATATATACGCAACTAAAACATTTAAAGTTTACAGGTTTTATTAGCTGAACCAAGTACACTCACAAATAAGAGCATTCGTTATTTGTCATTGGGACCGAAGAAGCATGCAAAGACTTGGCCCGGCTATGTCGTTAATGGCTTCAAGTTTAAGACAACTCAACATCCTATAAATGCCGAATTTTTCAATGACGGCTTCAGTACGAAGGATTCTGGTGTTTGCATAAGAGGCACAATCTATGACGACGAGCCGAACTTTGACTATTATGGAGTACTTCGGGATATTGTAGAATTACAATATAGTGCCCCATTTGATATGCATATTGTTATGTTCAAATGTGAGTGGTTCGATACGACACCAAATATCGGTTGGAGAATCGATAAACAATTTGGATTCGTCGATATAAATCATCGCAGGAGGTATAGAGGGTCTGACACGTTTGCGATAGCAAGTCAGGCTGTTCAAGTCTACTATACAAGCTACCCAAGGCGTCGTAGAGATCGCTTTGACTGGTGGGCAGTATGCAAGATTAAATCTAGAAATACATTCAACGTTGGAGACCCAGCATACCAAGAGGACCAGATCGAAAAGCCCCAATACTTGGGACAACAGTCTTGTGACATGGATGTTGAATTAGAGGTTGATATACCTCTTGCTGATGAAAATAGAGGGGAGGAAGAGGTTGATATACAAGACTTAGATGTCAACCAGGGGAGAAAGAGGCGTCTTGTCCCAAGTATTGAGACTGAAGAAGAAGAAGAAGAACTTTATGAGGATGAGGATGAGGATACAGATGAATTCGACGATGAGGATGATGATGATGATGAGGCCGAGGCCGAGGAAGAGGACGATGACGATGATTAAATATCGCTATATTTCAGTTGTATTTTGAAGCACCCAATATCTAGTCTCGAATCCTAAATTACCCTATTATATTTGGATTTACAATTACAAGTCTAGTGGAACACAAGATGCCCTTTCATCAAAAGTTACAAGAATTGTACTTTGTTGTATTGGTGCGTGATTTTATCAGATTTTGTGTATCTAGCTTTTATTCGTACTTCACTTCTGATTGTAATATTTATTTCAGTTTGGGATATTTGCGTATTATTGTATGAGTTTCTTTTTGCAGATGGCACTCCTAGGCCTACTCGTCTGGGCGGCACTCATCGCCCTG
This sequence comes from Iris pallida, assembly GCA_029216955.1. NCBI lineage: Eukaryota > Viridiplantae > Streptophyta > Magnoliopsida > Asparagales > Iridaceae > Iris > Iris pallida. The sequence continues at coordinate 14,006,922 of JANAVB010033820.1, read as the reverse complement.
CTGCTGGTATAGATATGTTTAGTTTTATATTCATTTATAAATCTATGTTGTCGGTATTTTGTTTATGTGTTCTATTTACAGGGCATGGTTGCGAGCACCCGTACTGGTGGTGCTGGCCGTGGTCGTGGCGGTGGCGGCGACGGCGGTGGTGGTGGTGGTGGTGGTGGTCGTGGGCGTGGATGTGGGCGTGGTGGTAGCGGTCGTGGTCGCCAGCCGCATTCCCCGGATGTGACCTCCGATTCTGACTTGGAGGGCCCGGACACAGGCTCTTCCCGCCGTCATTCTTCCTCGGTGCTACCGACATCGTCGTCGAGGCCTGTGACTCCATCCGCTAGCGGATCCATTCCGCCACCGGATGTACCAGCGGATGCAGCAGCAGATGCAGCAGGGGGCCCAGCAGTTACTGCAGGGTGGGCCTCGGAGTACCCCGGGATTCAGTTTCATCCTGTTACCGGGGAGTACGTGCGCGGACCCGCGGATCCCCCGACGCCACCAGAGAGGCTGGTGGGCGAGTTCCGACGAGAGCTATGGCCCGCTGGTGAATCGTAAGTAAATTTAAGTTAATTTATTAAATTTGTTTCATTTATTCAAGTTAATAATCCAGTCGTTGCTTCTTTATAGGTTTTTCCCGTGGGATGCTGCCCGGATTCTAGGGCGCATTATCCGGGATAACTACCATGGCCCCTACCTCAATTTTTCTGAGGTGCCTCAGGACATGAAGTACGTCTGGCTCGACGAGATGAGGGTATAAATCCGTCGGTGAATTATTAATTATTCTTTAAATCATTAAATTTTTTATTACGTGATATTTGAATTTGTATGTCAGAGGACGTTCTGGTGGCCCCCCCCATCGCGAGGAGGCGATCCGCAGGACCTACAAAGCCGCCGCCGGGAAGAAGATACGGGATGCGGTGTACGACCATCGTACGGCGCATACGAGGAAGGACTGGATCCGGGCGGAGTACTATGAGCAGATGTTGGAGAAGATGGATACTCCGCAGTTCAAGCTGAAATCGGAGAAAGCTAAGGCTAATCGACAGGTCGCGGGTCTACATACGGGAGGATCAAGGCCCCACGTATTGACGCGTGCAGATTTGGTGAGATAGCGCAAATTCAAATTCATTCTATTATTTAATTTCGTACTGTTAATATACGAAGTTAATTAAATTCTACGTATGCAGGCCCAACGGGCGGTGAAGCAGGGGAAAGAGGCGGAGACGGTCACCGCTCACGATGTATTCGTGCATACGTACAAGAGGCGGAAGGACGGGAGCTTCGTCGACGCGAGGGCCGAGGAGACTGATGTAAGTACTTACGTTTATGAGATTTATGTTAGAAATATAATTATTGTTAAGTTAATTAGATAAACTTAGGATTCAGACTATAACTTAGGGAAACATAGGATTTAGATTATAACTTAGGAAAACTTATAGTATAAACACATTCATTGGATAGGCTGCGTATCGTGAGGCACTTAGTCGGCTTGAGATCGAGCCCCCTTCCGAGAATGTCGGCGAAACGACGCCCACCCAGACGCACTCTTCTATGGCCGCTCGCTACGACGACGTGTTCGTAGAATCCGTCGGTGGCGTTAGGAAAGGGCGCGTCTACGGCTTAGGTTCCATGGCGCCCTCGTTGCAGCCGTCCCCGAGATATCCACCGCCTCCGCCTCCCTCAGCGCCCCCGGTTGACGATGTGAGGGCGCAGCTTGCGACTCTGACCTCCGCGGTGTCAGATTTGCGGGCGATAGTGTTGGGGCGCTATCCGTCTGCTCCCGGTCCGTCTACTGCTGCTGCCGGTGCTTCGGATCGACCTGGTCCTTCTTCCCCCGGACGGCTTTCGTTTAACCGCTCTGCGGACGCCCGCATCGTATCGGATAACACCATCTTGACACTCCTTGACATGATGTCGCCAGAGCAGCTACGTGCGCTTCCAGACCATGTCTTGTCCCAAGTGCCGGCACACACGGTGGAGGAGTACATACGCAAAGCGGATGCGGCGGCATGAGCACGAGACGATCCGACGGACGGAATTTGATTTTGTTTATGTTGTTGGTTTTGTAGACATTTGGATACATTGTATGTTCGGATATTTTTTTATGTTTAGATAATTTAATGTTGGATATTGGATATATTGTGTTGGTAATATTTTGTTGGATATTGGATACGTTGGATATTGGTGTCGGATATGGATATTTTGCATATGGATATATGGTGTTGGATATTGGATACGTTGGATATTCGTGTTGGATATGGATATATGGTGTTGTATATGGATATTTTGCATGTTTGATATTGTGTTGGATGTGTTGTATAAACAGGAAAGAGTCTGTTTGCAGTATTTTTTTTTCAAAAATTAGCAGTTAGCGACGGACTGGCGACCACTCAGCGACGGATAGTCCGTCGCTAACTGGAGAAACTGAGGTTAGCGACGGAGTGGTGACGTAAAATCCGTCGCTACCTGGAGCATTTCAATAAAGCGACGGATTGGCGACGGACGATCCGTCGACCTGATGCTGTTTGATGTCCAGAAATTTTAGCTTTCGCGACGGATTGGCGACTAACTTACGGCGGACTGGCGACCACTCAGCGACGGATTGTCCGTCGCTAACTGGAGAAACTGAGGTTAGCGACGGAGTGGCGACGGACTATCCGTCGCTACCTGGAGCATTTCAATAAAGCGACGGATTGGCGACGGACGATCCGTCGACCTGATGCTGTTTGATGTCCAGAAATTTTAGCTTTCGCGGCGGATTGGCGACTAACTTACGGTGGAATGGCGACCACTCAGCGACGGATTATCAGTCGCTAACTGGAGAAACTGAGGTTAGCGACGGAGTGGCGACGTAAAATCCGTCGCTACCTGGAGCATTTCAATAAAGCGACGGATTGGCGACGGACGATCCGTCGAACTGATGCTGTTTGATGTCCATAAATTTTAGCATTAGCGACGGATTGGCGACTAACTTACGGCGGACTGGCGACAAAGTCCCGGCGGACTATCCGTCGCTAACTGTAGGAATTTAATGTATCGACGGATTGGCGACGTAATATTCGTCGCTACCTGGAGAATTTTACATTGAGCGACGGTTTAGCGACGGACTATCCGTCGGTAATTGGGTATCAGAAAATCTCTGATAGCTTTTGCCGACAAATTTACGACGGATTAGCGACGGATATTGGGTATCAGAAAATCACTGATACGGTTTTGCCGACTCGTTAGCGACGGAGTTTTCCTTCGCTAACCCTATATCCTGATACATGTTTTGACGAAAACTAGTCGGTAATCCGTCGCTATATATATTTAAATGCGCCGACGGTATTCCGTCGCTAAGTCGTCGCTGAGCAACGGAGTAGCGACGGATATGTTTTAGCGACGAGGTTATTCCCAACGGCTGTTTTACCAAAATATCCGTCGGTAATCCGTCGGTATTTATTTTTGGCGACGGACTACCGACGGATAAGGTCGTCAGTAAATCCATGTATTTTGGTAGTGGTTATGAAGAAACGAAAGGCCAAAGGTCTTTTGTATGTTACAAGGAGATGAAATGAAGGGCCATATGAGTTACAATACTCCTCCTTGGCTCTCCAGAAATTCTGCTTGTAAACATCTCTGAGTTTCTTCGTCTGTCTGTAGCTTGCATCTTCAAGTTTGACCATCTACTTGTGCCTCGTCAAAACCTTGCCAAAGAAAACCCAGTGGGAAAAAAACTTTGGTCGAAGGACAAAAGAGTACACACAGGTCAATGTGATGGGGGTAAACTAACCATTGCAAAGGTGCCTCGTCAAAACCTTGTCAGGGAAAATCCAGTGGAAAAAACTGCTGATCGAAGGACAAAAGAGTACACGATGGTTTAGAAGTATACACTGGATACTCCCCCTGATTACAATAGTCCTTAGTGAATAAGAGATTTGAACTGTGTCTCGTTAAAAACCTTGCCAAAGAAAACCCAGTAGAAAAAACTTTGGTCGAAGGGAAAAAGAGTACACAAGCATACATCAGGATGCTTCCCTTTTCACTCGCACTCGACAGGGCACGGGATATACGCACAACAGGGCGTTTGGAGGCGCTCATTGGGGAGCTCTCCCTCACATGCACACAATAGGGTGCAGGAAACATGTTTCACTTAGACTAGCTCTGAAAGTTTCCTAAGTCCAATTGCTCTGACATGTTTCTGGAACGAGTGTTTCGGCAGTGACTTGGTGAACAAGTCTGTACGGTTATTCTTCGATCTAATGTGTTGCACTTCAATCTTCTGAAGCGCTTGTTGTTCATGTGTAAAGAACAACTTGGGCGATATGTGCTTGGTAGCATCCCCTTTGATGTAACCATGTTTTGCTTGATCAATAACAGCGGTATTGTCCTCATAGACGACAACAGGTTCATCTGGGTCATATGGAAGATCACATGTACTTCGAATATGGCCAATAACAGCTCGAAGCCATACACACTCTTTAGTCGCCTCATAGAGCGCGAGTAGCTCAGAGTGGTTCATTGAAGTAGCCACTAAGGTCTGTTTGCGAGACCTCCAAGAAATCGCCGTGTTCCCAATGGTAAAGACGTAGCCAGATTGGGAACGCCCCTTGTGCGGATCAGATAAGTATCCTGCATCGGCGTAGCCAACAAGGGTCGCATTGTTTCGAGTGCCAAGAGCGTTGGACTCACTCAAAACCGCGTAGGGATAGAACAAGCCCAAGTCCGTAGTACCCTTAAGGTAGCGGAAAATGTCTTTTATGCCATTCCAATGGCGACTTGTTGGCGCGGTGCTGTGTCGAGCTAGACAATTCACAGCAAACGAGATGTCCGGTCTAGTACATTGGGCCAAGTATAATAAAGCGCCTATTGCACCCATATAAGAGCACTCAGGACTCAATATCTCTTCGTCGTCCTCCTTTGGACGAAATGGGTCCTTAGTAATGTCTAGAGAGCGGACGATCATGGGAGTAGCGGACGGCTTAACGTCAAAATGACTAAAGCGTCTTAACACCTTTTGGGTGTAGTTCACTTGATGGACAAGAATTTCATCTTTACGGTGCTCGATCTGCAGGCCGAGGCAAAACCGTGTCTTCCCAAGATCCTTCATCTCGAATTATCTCTTCAGGATATCAGCAGTTTCTGACAAGTCTTTTTCGGTTCCTATGAGATTCATGTCATCTACATAGACCGCGATGATTGCGTATCCTGAAGTGAATTTCTTTATGAACACGCATGGGCAAAGTTCGTTATTAATGTATCCCAAACCGATCAAGTATTCGCTTAGGCGGTTATACCACATTCGCCCGAATTTTTTCAATCCATATAGCGAACGCCTCAGTCTAATCGAGAACACGTTCCGTGGTCGGAAACTACTTGATTCAGGCATCTTTAGTCCTTCAGGGACTTTCATGTATATCTCTGTGTCTAGATCCCCGTAGAGATAGGCTGTGACCACATCCATGAGCTGCATATTCAGTTTTTTGGAAACTACTAAACTGATTAAGTAGCGGAACGTTATGACGTCCATTACGGGAGAATACGTTTCCTCGTAATCAATTCCCGGGCGTTGTGAGAAGCCTTGCGCCACAAGGCGAGCCTTGTATCGCACAATCTTATTTCTCTCATTATGCTTCCTTAGGAAAACCCATTTGTGACCAACTGGTTTAACATTGGGTGGTGTTGGAGCAACAGGTCCAAACACGCTTCTTTTCGCTAAGGAGTCTAGTTCAGCCTGGATTGCTGATTTCCATTGTGACCAGTCCGTTCGTCGTTGACACTCGGCAACACTACGAGGTTCCATGTCATCATTGTTCATAATGTCAGTGGCCACTGAGTATATGAACACATCATCGATGACAGTTTCATTTCGTTTCAAAATATCGTCTAAGCTAGCATACTCGACGGATATTTCGAGGTTATCGGCATGATTAGGAATAGGCGTTTCATCTGGAATGCGCTCTTCTAATACATCGCCGTGATCCTTAATGATCTCATGTGGCAAAACGCTTTTAACAAGATTTCTCCGCTTCCGGGACAGAACATCTTTGGAACCAACCGGTCTTCCCTTCTTCTTGGGAATAGCGGCGGACTGGACGGCCGATGGCAGCGTCCTTTGCTCGGCTGGTTCGACCGGAGCAACATGTTTCACAGGAACATGGCGTCTCTCAGGGACGTTTATCCTTGCAGGCACATTTGCAGTAGGTATAATTGATCTCGTGACTTTTGCTAGGTCGCTAAATGCGTCTGGCATTTGATTTGCAATATCTTGCAGACCTAGAATCCTCTGCACTTCCTTATCACTATGTGCAGAGGGGGATCATGATGAGCAACAGCGGGCACATGTCATGCTAATTCACGTCGTTTCTCATCAACGTTAGCGTGCATTTCTCCCCCTAACGACGGGAAGATTGCCTCATCAAAGTCACAATCCGCGTGTCTCGCGGTAAAGAAATCGCCTGTCAAGGGCTCTAAATAGCGAATGATGGACGGGGAGTTATAATCGACATATATTCCCCGTCGCTTCTGAAGTCCAAATTTTGAACGCCTTATCGGCTCAATTGGAACATTGACTAGGCACCCAAACAAGCGTAAAAGTAAGATGTCAGGCTCACATCCAGTAACCAGCTGGTACACGAAAAGTGGTTGGGTGGCCATGGGCCTCAGACGGACAAAATTTGCAGCATGCAAAATTGCATAGCCCCATGCAGATAGTGGGAGTTTGGTGCACATAACCAAGGTCCGTGCTATCACTTGCAGTCGCTTTATAAAAGCTTCTGCTAGGCCATTTTGGGTATGCACATACGCAACAGGATGTTCAAGATTTATTTTCAAAGTCATGCAATAGTCATCGAAAGTCTTCGATGTAAACTCCGCGGCATTATCAAGTCTAATAGACTTTATCGGAGAATCCGGATGGTGAGCCCTTAACTTAATGATCTGGGCGAGGAGTTTAGAGAACGCTGCATTTCGGGTGGACAATAACACTACGTGTGACCATCTAGTCGATGCATCAACCAAAACCATGAAGTATTTAAATGGTCTGCATGTTGGTTGGATTGGTCCACAAATATCTCCATGAATTCTCTCAAAGAATTGGAAAACCAATCTCGTAGGTTTCACATGGAGTAGCTTGAGATTCGTCTTCCTAATCGAGCAAGCTTGGCATAGGCTTTTCGGATTTATAACGAAATTCTTTCCTCCAAGAGGATGCCCATGCGATGCATTCATAGTGCGAAGCATCGTATTTTGACCCGGATGACCCAGCCGGTCATGCCATAGCATAAAAGTCCTCTCATCAACTGGCGCTCGACGAATGATGAGATTACTCTCGATGTGTTGTATCGTAGTGAGATACAAACCACTTGAAAGACTTTTCAACTTCTCCATGATACGCTTTTGGCCGTACTGAGTGGAGGTAATGAAAAGATACTCGAAGCCATGTTCTCGAGCAGTTTCAACATGAAATCCGTTTTCTCGAATATCCTTAAAACTCAGTAAGGTACAACTGGACCTTGGAGAATATAAGGCCTCTGATACTTCAACGGAAGTACCATTGGACAACGAAAAATGGGCTTTGCCAAAACCTTGAACAAGGGTTGAGGGTCCCGAAATGGTTGTCACTGAGGTTACTTTAGGCGTATAGGAGATAAAGTATGATTTATCTCTCAAGATAGTGTAAGTCGTTCCACTATCAACCAGACAATCTACTGCCCCGTGGTCCATGCCGATAAGTAAAGAAAATTAAAGTTTGTCACACGTTTGAGGAAAGTGCTCGAAATAGAACTTTAATTTATCGAGAAAACAGAAAATACAAACCACCAAAAGTTTCATGACTTAAATCAAATATAGAGAGATAATGGAGATTTATTCTTCTATTTCTGCTACAAAATCGGGGGTCTCAAGATTTAGATTTTTGCACTCGTTGACCAGATTTGCTTCGGCCCGACGTCCCTTGTGATAGTTATAAACTTCTTGGGGGGTCGCCCTGCAAGTCCGTTGCATATGACCATAAGCACCACATTTGTAGCAGAGATTAGGCGTTTGGCCTTCCACTCTCGCTTTGGGACGACTGGCCCGTTGGTTCTTACCATGAGACTGCCTAGGAGTCAAAAGTCCTTGGTTCTTGTTAGAACCTCACTTTGGGTGGCGAGACTTAAACTCGCCTCTGTTCCTTGGTTGGGACGACTGGACCTTGTCTTGTTTCCACCGTGGATTTGGTCCACGGAGAGCGTTTGCATCAGGCATTGGAATTGCCTTTGTTCCAGCAGGACGAGAATTGTTATTTCTTATTAAAATGAGACTGTTCTTCTCGTCTAGTAAAAGCTGGGTGATGAGCTTGGAAAACTTGGTGCACTTAGACTGACGGTATTGCTTCTGGAGCCAGTTGTCAGTGGAAGGAAATGTGGTGTATGTTTTCTCCAAAAGATCACTGTCGGTTAATATCTCACCGCAGTATTGGAGAAGTGATCGAATCCTGCAGACTTCATTGTTGTAATCAGTTACACTCTTGAAGTCTTGGAAACGCAGGTTTAACCAGTCATGGCGCGCTTCAGGCAGCCATATGGTCTTCTGGTGGTCGAAGCGCTCTTTCAGAGAGTCCCATAGCGTCTTCGGCGAGGAAATTTCAATGAACTCCGCCTTCATGGCGTCAGATAAATGCCTGCAAAATAGAATCATCGCTTTGGCGTTCATTGAGCGAGTGTGTCACTCCCCGATCCTGGAATACGTATTTTAATACATAAACCGATAAATTGTATTTACTTTGTATTTATACGATATTTATATGCTGTATTTCTTCATGTATTTCCCAAAAATATTCGATAAAATATTATTTCGTAATTTATTTTCTGCATTTGGGCCTACAATTTTGGCTCATTTGGGGAACCTATTCTTGGTTCACCTTGGTTCATCATGAACCCATGGGTTCAAGATTCTATATAATAACTCAACTCATTCTCTCTCCTCTCATTTATTTTCTCTCATTTACTTTCCTCCACCAACCAAGGCAAGTACTAACTTGCTCAAGAGATGGATCCATAAATGTTGTTGATGTTTTCTTACAAAATTATTTGTCAAAATATGTTCTTCTCCTTATTCTATACTAGTTTAGAACTTGAAGTTTTCCATTTTGAAGCTTTAATCTTTGTAGATCTAGATTTTAACCATTTTCGGATTTTCTTGGTTTTGATCTAGCAAACTTCATTATTTTTAAGTTTTGATGGTTCCATGTTGTAGAGAATTTTGTTCTACCCTATTTTGACCTAAGGAAGTTTCGATTTGGGCTCCGGATGAAGGTTTTGTGTAGTTTGGAAGCCATGGTTGCTTGGCTCCTCTTCTCGGACAAGTGGAGAAGAAGAGCAGTACTTGACCGCATGAATCCTCATGCGGCAAGCCTCTGAGCCGCATGGCCTTTCCAGCCGCATAAGACTCGTTCGAGCTCAGCCGCATGAAAAGTCCTTCCTAGCCGCATAAGACTTGCTTGAGTACTTGACCGCATGAATCTTCATGCGGCAAGTAATTGAGCCGCATAGCCTTGTTCAGACTCAGCCGCATGAGCCCCGGTCGCATGGACTTCATGCGGCTAGCCTTCGAGCCGCATGAGTTCTTTTGTACTCAGCCGCATGAGCCCCGGTCGCAAGGACTTCATGCGGCTAGCCTTCGAGCCGCATGAGTTCTTTTGTACCCAACCGCATATGCGCTACTATTTTTGGGCCGCATAAGGCCCATCCATCATCCAGCCGCATACGCTGACACCCCTTCGTCCGCATGAACCCGTCCTTCCAGCCGCATGCGCCTTGGGGCTCTCTGAGCCGCATGAGCGTGTAGTCCCAGCCGCATGAACCAGTATTGACCCGGCCGCATGGACTCACTCCCCTTGGGCCGTATGGACTTTTGTGCCCTATATTGTTACCTTATTATTATTATTATTATTATTATTATATATATATATATATATTATATGCCCATTTTATATCCTTACGCCTTTTGTTTCGAGCATGATATGAGCACTAATGTGACCCCGGAGAACAAAGTGTTCCTCCTTGATACATGTACCTGAATGTCCCAGTTCTTGTTCATGCTCGACAAATGACTCGTAACTCCACGTGGCGTATTTGCAATGATGCATTACACTAAGGAGGGTGGAACATGTTGACATACTGATTGACATGGATCCTCTTTGGGGTACTCGTACTAAAGTACGACTTTAGGAGGATAATCATGCAGGCCACAGCATGTGAGTCCAAGATTATACCTAGGGTTAAACTAGGCAACTAAACATACTAGATGCATGGGGAGGGCAAGAATCCCGAGATCGTGTTACACCAGCCGCCTTGAGATACTGTCTTGACGCGCCGGCTGGTCTCCACGGATACTGTGTCATCTGCAACGAGTGGATGACTGTATCCGATTAATTCCTGCTATATATTATATGTTTTAGCAAGGTGGCCTTGCGAGGGACCTGTGCTCAATCATACCTGTCTACGCGAACCCCTGGGTTGGCTAGCCTTGCTGGAAAGATACGATCTGAGGATTTTCTGATAACATGATGCGAGGATAACCTCGTCCCACTAGAAACTCGTAGACTTGATTGGCCGTGAAAACGACTTGCTTGTATCCTATTACCTTTCGTGAGTAACTGAGGGAAGCGGACTGTCATGGTACGTGATCCAACCCATGTTCTTGTTTGATTGTTGGGTTGGTTATCGTACTATGATAGGCTGTGGACCGAAGTTATGAACAGAAGATTTATTCTGGTTGTGAAGTGCTACTTCTGTGAATGACCGAGGAACATGGTCTATCATGGTACATGATCCAACCCATGTTTTTGTTTGATTGTTGGGTTGGTTATTGTGCTGCGATAGGCTATCGACCGAAGTCACGATCAGGAGATTTTATTGTTTATACCCTTTAACTTATGCGAAAGTTATAGAGTACGACGCGTCCCGACTCCATGCGGCACCTTTTGTCCTTGTTTGGTTGTAAGGGTGCCATATGGGTTCGAGGATGTGGCGTTAACCTATAATGGTAGCATAAGTATTACTATTATCAATCATTCTATTAACTGGGTTTTTAGTCTTAACTCTTGTGCCCCTTTGGCGGTACTTGCTATTCGGGGCTGACCCCGCTGGTTTTGTTTGGCCAGATCCCGTAGCAGAGCCAGAGGACACGATCTTCCTCCCTGACATCCATGGTGCATACTAGGAGCATGGCAGTTCAGGGACTCGAGTGGGTTCCTTCTCCACCACTCCTGCTTATACTTTTGCGACGTTTAGCCACCGGCATCTGTTAGCCGGATTACTTGATATTTTGTGTCAGTACATAATTGTAATTAAACAGACTGCAGCTGTGTATAATTTTGTACTCCTGACTCTCTGAGATAGCTAAATTATAAAGCTAGTCTCTCATGACCATTTTGATGAAGCGTCAGGGACGTCTTACTGCTTTATCTTTAATGTTCATTTATTTGCTGATGTGATTTGATTGATTGAGACATAGAACTCTGTGGGACCATAGAAGACTTGATTGTAGCATGTACCCCCTAGTTTCTCGACAGCCACGATCGTCGTATGACGTTACGTACCTCATATGGAGTAGCTGGCCTAGTCCGTCTCCGTATTTCGGTACTGGGGCGTGACAGAGTGACTTCCACTTCACGCTCTTCCTCGTTATAGATGACGTCCAAGAGGCCCTGCGCATCTAGATGGTTCTGGATGTCTTGTGTCCAGTCCAAGTAGTTCTTGCCAGAGGCTTCAAGGATGGAAAAATCAATCTTGATCGACATTTTTCTACAACAAGAGAAAAAATCTTGATCAGTCAACATATAAAACGACAGGTTTATATGGATTTGGTTTGTATAAGCAACAACAAACAATCGTAAATAAAAACAACGGTTTTAAAAAAACGATTTTTGTTTAAAAATTATCTTATATCGATCGACGGGCCGATATAGAGAGGTCAATAAGTTTCTTGAAAAAATGCATAATTATAAATACAATTTGAGAAAAAATAATATTCGGTCAACCCCTTTCAGTAGCTCTACGTGAATATGACCAGGCGAAAAAATGAGGGAGGAGGGTCACCGAGGACCTCTTAAGAACCAAGCCCCAAGTTCTTTCTGACATCACACCCAAATAGGTGAGCCTATTCGGAGAGACTTCGTAATTTTTTTTTCAAATGTAAGAATAAATAAGATTTTTTAAGAAATTTACACTATTTACGAACTGTGCAAAATAGGTGACAATTTAGTGCGTGCTCAAAATGAGCGTTGTCTTTTGAAAAAAAAAATTAGCCAAAATTTTTATTTTGGAAGGCCCAAATTTGGCGGTACCAGAATTTGTTTATGTAGCCAAAACTATTTTTCAAAATTTTCAAGTTTATTTTTTCCGTAATTACGCAAAAAAAAAAACGTACAACATAAGCAAGCAACAACACACAAAAGAATTGGTGCCTAAGCAAGCGGCACCAAAAAAATGTCAACTATTTTTCCGACGTCTAATGAAGCGACGCCAAAAAAATAGCGAGAAAAAAAATATAATTTTTACTACCCATCTTTTACAATAATTCACTGAGTAACATAAAGAAAATAAATGCTGCTGAGGTGCTTGTCGGGGCGCAGATGGCACTGAGGCGCTCGCCGGGGCGCTCCAAATCCATCATTACCAAAAAAAATGTTAGCATCTAAAATTTCTTTTTCAACATGAAAATTTGCTATCAAAAATTTATTTCCTCAGAAATTAACTAACAAATATTTTTTTTTTAAAAAAAAAAAACTAGTATGCTAAAGGCTAGATTATAGCAAAGTTATGCATAAAAGCAAATTAGCACTGTTAACAGAATGTTAAAAGCTGGATTAAAACAACTAGGAAATGATAACAGTATAATGAATTATGTATTGGGCTCACCAACTCAAATGTCCAAATTCAAAAAATTAAAATTCACATGCAATCTAAAAGAAACTTAACAAACACTTCTCAATCTCATTTCATATAATGCTGTGAAAAAATAATATAGCATTTGTCATGTTATGTCATGCAATACCTAGATGAAAAAGGTTTGATCATACTAATGAATGTAAATCAATTGGAAGAGAGCAAATATCTCATTTTCTTGATGTCCAAAACAACAGTAATATTGTAACAACAAGAACAATATATTTCTGCTATCAAAAATTTCCCAAATTTTTTTTTACCTTTCTTACCGTACGGTAGAAGAAGGTGAGAAAACAATCGGTACGTCGGGTCTCCGGCGTTGCACGAGCAACGTGCTGATAACGTGTCGTAAGGCAAAAGCTCAAACACACGGAGACGAAGCTTTCTCGTATATTATCAACCACACAAGTGCATATTACAAGCTATCCCAACCTCTCTTTATATAGAGAGAGAGGTTGGGGGTTATGAAGAAACGAAAGGCCAAAGGTCTTTTGTATGTTACAAGGAGATGAAATGAAGGGCCATATGAGTTACAACAAAGACAATATTATTATAATTTTAAAAACTAAAGAGGCTTAAATCTAAAAATAAAAATTTACATTAGTAACTAACATGAAGGTTTAAATATTTTAAATTTTCGGATTTTTAAGATCTTGTACGATTGCGCTGCACTCTTTGCACATCCTCAGAAAGGATCCAAGCAATCCATTTACTACATTAGTAATATATAAGGACACAAGAAATTGCTAAAGCTTTTAGATGATAGATAGGCCACAAGCAATCCATTTACAAGAGCATTAAGCGCATAGTATCACAACTATATATTTTAGGGAATTTTTGTGACAAAAGTAATAAAAAATCCCTATATTTTAACATGAATGATGCATGGAATTTGATAATTAACCTAACATAGACTTTTCTTTGCTGACCAACTTTATATATATATATATATATATATATATATATATATATATATATATATATATATATATATATATATATATATATATATATATATAATCGATCTCCTGACCATTTAGGCCGCATGTCTCACCACTACCACTAGGCTAGAGGATCATTGGTGTGCGCGCGCGCGCGCACACACACACACACACACACACGACGTAATGTACGGACTTTGTGCATGTTACACATCTTTTCTACTCGATTTCGAGACTGTACGTTTAACAAGGAGGTTATACATTTCCTTGTTGACCATAAGAAAGTGTGTTTATTTTATATATATATATAAGACGTGTCACGTCCCGCTTCCCGGATGGAAGGGTGACGTCATAACACATCCCCAGGCTACGCGCCAAAATTCGCGATTGTCGCCCGTAGTCATCAGCAGAATGGAAAATACAAGAAGTTTCATGGTATTAAAATATAGTGTAGCAATTTTACAGGAAACTTTTCCAACAATTCTATTACAGACTATTACAAAAATAGATTTGCAAAATAACAACGATACTGCTGGTCATAACTGTGGGTAATCCCGACAGTTTACTCCTCGTCGTAGTGCGGCGATGCTTCGGCGGAGGCGTCTTTTTCTCCTTCACCTAGTGAACAAATACTAGGTCGTTTAGAAAACGACGAGCAAGTCCTCGGCCAAGAACGGTGAAAGTTAAACAAAAGATGAATATGTAGTTTTGAAAAAAAAATGAAACAAGGTATGCCAAATTACACTGCTATGTATACATATAAATATATATATATCTGCTTTAGTAAAACATGAATGAAATCAACGTCCTACTCCATGAATAATAAGATTTCCGAGCTTCCCTTGAGCTTTTAGTAGGAATTGCTTCCTTGAGCAATTAAGGACACAGCCCACCCATAGTAGGCCGCGTTGTTTTCTGGAGTAAGATTTGAAAAGAAATGCAGTTTTGAGAACAATACTCCGAATAATCCTCTAAATATTTTCCGTGAACAATCCCGTTAACCTGGGATCAGGTTGTGATTTCCGAGCCTCCCTTGGGCTAAAAAGACATCTATTGATGTTACTGTCAGATAGATGTAGTATTGATTCACGAGCCTCCCTTGGGCTAGTATACCCTAGTCGCAACTAGATGTACTGATTCACGAGATTCACGAAATACTGATCAGCTTTTTATTATTTATGTTACGGGATATCTAGGGATATTCAGTTGTTCTCCCCTCCCAAATGCTTTCTTAGATAAGAAATTTTCTAAAAATTTTCGAAGGTCGGAAATTTGTCTATCTCCTAAATTTTTTAAAAATTTCGGCAGAGTCTCCTTTGTATTTAGGAGCCCCGAAAATTTACAAGAAACATATATATTATGAAAGTAAAATATGGGCTCGCCGACCCCTTCGGTGGAGCAACTCTCAACACCGGAACCACGCAAGTAAATAATTGGGCTCGCCGACCCCTTCGGTGGAGCAACTCTCAACACCGGAACCACGCAAGGAATAAAAGAACAAAAAGGAACTGGAGATTTATACCTGAGCAAGCAATGATTACCTTTCTTTTGGCAATTAGTCGGGTCGCGGCTTGCTAATAGCTTTGCAGTTTGTCAAAATAGAGCAAATATTTATTTCAACTATACTAGTTAATATGCAGGACTTTATAATACATAACTATATATGTACAGGTATATATATATATATATATATATATATATTTCTTTCTATTATTTTTCTTTCTATTATTTTTTTTCTTTCTATTATTTTATATATATATATATATATATATATATATATATATATATATATATATATATATATATATATATATGTAGACAGTATAAAGAAAATCAATCAAGCAGAACTCTTCGATATCAACATTTTAACTTTTGTGCATGAAATAGGAAGATGTAGGAAAGAGACTCAATTCTAAATACGAACACACAAAATTGAGTACTAAATAGAGGAATACAGGATTCTTGTACTTTTTACCTTCCCGGCATGCGGTCCAGCTGTTCAGTTCTTGTGTATGACAAACTTACCATTGGAGAGTCCCATATGTTCATATGTGTTTGTTTGTTCATGAAGAGTTCAATAGTTCATGTCCACAATTGCAAGTTCAAACTCGGTGTCCGAAATTGATTCCTCTACTTGTGTCCAACGTTTAACCACTTATTCGTGATACGTCACAATTAAATCTTTAATTTCTTTGTCTATGTCTATCAAAATTAAACATTTGCTAGAAATCAAGGTTGCAACATTTTAAAATATCTCAAATTGGGTTAAATGTCATCAAAATTTCAGGATAAAAAGTAATACCATAATTAGAGAGAATTCCCTAACTTATATTCTGAACTTTGAAATTATGAATTTCCGATTTATATTTAGCCTCTACAAGTTCCAATTCCTAATAATCCCAAACTTATCAAAAAAGAAAATTTGTATATCCTTAACTTAAAATTTCAGAATTAATTAAGAATTCTTAAATTATTCAGAATTAACTAAAAAAAAAAGAAAATTTTATTGGAGAAGGAGGAGGAGAAGAGGACTTGCAAAATAATTAATTTAGCTACCAATCATACCAACATGTGTTATTCGATAGTTTAAAAAAATTTGGACATGATTATACAATCATATTAATATCGAAACTACTCTCGTGTGTACGTGTTCAAGTAAAAAAAACATGGGACCTATATATATATATATATATATATATATATATATATATATATATATATGAGGTGGGATCGGATCCACCCCCTATTTTGTCCACCCCATTATCATCCACATCTTAACCGTTGGATTAGATTAAAAAAATGGCTAAGATTAAATCTCTCTCTTAAAATAGAATAAGAGAGCTTTACAAAAATTAAACTGGAGAGAGAAAAAATTAAACAGGAGAGAGAACCGAAATTAAACAGGAGAGAGAAAACAGAGAGAACAAAAGAATTAGAGAAGAAAAAATTACCGGCACTTCTCTTCCGCTCCGCTCCATCTCCACTCCGGCGCTTTGCCTCCGCTTCCTCGTGGGGTACCTTCTCCTCCGCTCCCGTGCCAGTTCTATAATACAATTTTGGCATAGTAAACCCTATATCTGGCCTGGAAGTTGGAGAGACCACACATTCCATCTATTGCGTGCGTTGGAGATTGTTTAATTACATAGCTTATTAAAAATTCTCCAATGCACAATTCTTCTAACTTTATGAATGTGAATTCTACTGGAAACATCAAGATAACTTGCTTGATGTGAATTCTCCAAAAGATTATAAAAGCTTGATGTTATACAGTTCTTCTAACTTGCTTGATGTAAATTCTACTGGGAACATCAAGATTTTGGAGATTGTTTAAATTCCATAGCTTATAAAAAAATGAAAAATGCGTCGCATATGGGAGGAAGTATTGATGTGCAACATGCACAGAGTCTACATGCACACAATGTCTCCTGGAAAATGCGTCTGTAAGGAGTCTTTGTGTTTTAGAAACTTTCTGGAGGCAATACGAACAGTCCATTCACAAACTGAGTGCAGGTGGTATCGTTGGAGGTGTCGTCGGAGAGAACTCAGAGAGGATTGATGTTATTGGAGGTGTCGTCGGAGAGAACTCGGGGAGGATCCGGTCGTTTCTCGTTCCGAGATGCGAGCAGTATGAATAATCGTTGCTCGTTCCGTGAAGGAGAAAGAAAAGGAGGTGCTCCCACTCGGGTTACTTCTCTCGATTGGAGCAAAAAAGGCGATGGAGAAATAGGAGGAGGAGAAGAGGAGGTATGCTCGAAACAGCATGAGGAAGCAGAGACGGAGCGGAGCGGAGGAGGAGGTGTCCTGCGAGAAAGCAGAAGTGGAGCGCCGAAGCTGAGAGAGAGCGGAGCGGAGAAGAATTTTCGTGAATTTTTCTCTCTCTATTTTTTTGTTTCTCTCTGTTTTGTTTCTCCTGTTTAATCTCAGGTTCTCTCTCATGTTTATTTTTTTTAGGATTCTATTTTAGGAGAGAGATTTAAGCTTAGTCCTTTTTTAAATCTAATCCAATGGTTAAGATGTGGATGATAATGGGGTGGACAGAACAGGGGGTGAATCCGATCCCACCTCTATATATATATATATATATATATGTGAACAAAATTTACATCTATCAATAGTGTATAAACATGTCATGTGTCCAAAAATTCTTTGATGTTGTGTCCAATACTTATGGATTTGTATTGTATCCTACACAAGGTGTCCGTTGCAAACATTAATTATATCGTGTCCAAATACATTCATTCACGTGTCCAATTACTCATATGCACATATATACCTATGTATGACAGTTTCCAATTTCCAATTTCTTTCAACCAAAGTGAATTTTGATTGAGTCCAGAATTAAAATACTCCATAATTGCTCCTATTAATTTGGAGGTTAAACAAGGAAAATTCAAGGAATAGAGGAAGAAGAAGAAGGACTTGCCTTGTTTTGAGCAAAAACCTAGAATTCTCCTTCCCAAATCCAAGTGAGTTCTTGCTTTCCTTATGTTCTTCCCCTTCCAGAAATTTAGAAATTAAAATCTAACCTAGGTCTAGAAATCGGAAGATTTAAAGAGAAAGGGGGAGGAATTATACCTAGAAGAAAATTAAAGAGGAGAAGGAAATATTGGAGGTCACCGGGGAAGAAGTCGGAGAAGGGGCGCGCGGTGGCCGACGGCTGCGCGGGGTGGCCGACGACGGGCGCACGGGTGGCCGGCGGTGGCGGGCGGCGCGCGGCAGCGCGCAGTAGCAGCAGTAGCGGTAGCGGTAGTAGGAGTAGTAGAGGAAGGAGGAGAAGAAGAGGAAGAGTGAAGGAGAGGGAGAGAGAGATGGAGATAGGGAGATGAGAGAGAGGAAGATATATATAGAGAGGAAGAGAGAGTTTGAGAGAGAGTGAGAGGATTCGAGATAGAGAGGGAGAGTCCGAGAGAGAGAGAGAGAGAGAGAATTCGAGAGAGGGAGAGAGGGTGCGGGTGATGGGGCTGCCCCTCTCCCTTTCTCTATATATATTATATATTTTTTTCTTAGGTTTTTTTTTTCAAAATAAAAACTCAAAATTAAGAAATGAAACATTATTATTATTATTATTACATCAATTATTGATTATATCAAAAAAAAATTTGAGCAAAACATTTAACTAGCTGGAAATATAATAAAATATTAATACACTAATTATTGAAAAGTAGTTATGACAATATATATATATATATATATATATATATATATATATATATATATATATATATATATATATATATATATATATATATATATATATATATATATAGAGAGGGGTGCAACTCGGGCGGGTTAAAATATAGAGGGGTGCAACTCGGGCGGACTAAACCCGAGTCCGATCGGGTAAACCCGCTAATGAGTTGGGTTAGAGTTGAAGATACTCGGGTTCTGGCTCGGATTTGAGTTAAAATATTTGAACCCGATCAAAATCGGATTGAGCTCGGGTTCATGTGTCGGGTTAGCCGAAGAATCCGAAATCCGACTTACATATAATTTATATATATATTGTTTCATACTTCTTAAATAAAAAGTTTAAATCCTAAAATTCTCCACCCAAACACTTCAACTCCTTATCATAAATCTTATTCAGTTTGTATTTTGTAATGATCAAGGCTTGATTGCTATTTGATTATGTGATTAATATTACATTTGAGTAAAATTATTTCAAATATTATATTAGAGCCCGATAAATCCGACACAACCCGATCCTCCGGGCTTAGTCTTGGGCTTCATATATTGAACTCGAGATCGGGTCGAACTTGGGCTCGGACTAGGCTTATAATTCATCGGATTGGGCTCGGGTTGACCTCAAATCCGACCCAACCCGCCAGAGTTGCAGTCGTATATATATATATATATATATATATATATATATATATATATATATATATATATATATATGGAAAACTTTATGAAATGTCCAAAAATTGTAAAAGTTTTATGTAAAACTCACCGCACAATAACATTTTATCGCGTGCCCAGAATTAGCGAAAATATATAAAGGGGGCTCTGAATGACCTTTTTACCCTTCTAATTTATTAAAAACACCCCGAACCCTACTCTTGAAGGAAAAATATTTCGATACTTTCTCTTCTTCCATACGCCGCTCAGTTTCGAATTTACGTTTTCTCCTCCAAAATCTTCAAACCTTCCTTCAAAAACTCGTCTAAAAATTTCGGAAAAGCCGACAAACGGTAAAACTGTTAAAATGGAGGTCCAAACATCTTTTTTTGCGATTCTAAATTTTTGGTAGGCCGACAAACGGTGGAACAGTTTATCTCAGGCTCATCAAAAATATGCTCATTTTGCGACAAACCGGACCTCGTTTCGACCTCCCAGTCAAAAGTTATAGCCCTTCAAAGTTTCAACTGGCCATAAAATGCAGGGAAAATGGCAATTCTCCGTGTTAAATCATGGAGAATGACCATTCTCCTTGTTAAAATGCAGGAGAATGACCATTTTCGTGTTAAAATGACGGAAATGACCATGAGAATGTCCATTCTCCGTCATTTTAACACCGAGAATGACCATTTTTCGTGTTAAAATCACGAAGAACGGTCATTTTCGTGTTAATATCATGGAGAATGACCATTATTCTTGTTAAAATGCAGGAGAATGACCATTCTCCGTGTTAAAATTACGGAGAATGGTCATTCTTCGTGTTAATATCACGGAGAATGGCCATCCTCCTTGTTAAAATACAGGAGAATGACCATTTTCCGTACTAAAATGATGGAGAATGTCCACTCTCCGTGATTTCAAATACGGAGAATGACCATTCTCCGTGTTTAAAACCACGTATGATGGCCATTCTCTGTACTAAAATGACGGAGAATGTCCATTCTCCGTCATTTTTAGCACGGAGAATGGCCATCCTCTTACATTTACATCAGTTTTTTCTAAAATCAATTACATCATAAAACCTATGTAATTCCGATTATATTACAACTTAAGAGGAAGGTTGGTAATTTGATTGTTTTGTTCGATTTTTGAAATTTTTTCCCTTTTTTTGTCATTTTTGGTCATTTTTGCCGTTTTTGTTTATTTTTTCGTTTTTTGGCCCTTTTTGCTCATTTTTGGTCCCTTTTTCGATTTTTGGTCATTTTTGCACATTTTGGTCGCTTTCAGACTTTTTTTCATCGTTTTTGTTCGATTTTGTACATTTTTTGCCGTTTGGTACGTTTTTTTATTATCGATTTTGCTTTGTTTAGCACGTCTTTTGTCGTTTTTGTACTTCTTTTATCGTTTTTGGTCAATTTTGCACGTTTTTATCGTTTTTGGTCGATTTTGATTTTTTATACATTTTTTATCCTTTTTTGTCAATTTTGCACTCTTTTTTATTATCGTTTTTTGGTCGCTTTTGTACGTTTTTGACAATTCACATTTTTTTTGCCCTTTTTAGCCATTTTTATCGTTTTCGGTCGATTTTGTACGTTCTTTTATCGTTTTAACCGTTTTTGCATATATTTTTTTGTTTTTGTTCCCTTTTGCAAGTTTTTATCATTTTTTGTCGATTTTGCATTTTGGTCGAGTTTGTACTTTTTTGTGCTTTTTGACCATTTTGCACTTTTTTTTTTATCGTTTTGGTCGCTTTCGTATATTTTTTCTTATCGTTTTTGGTCAATTTACATTTTTTTCTTCATTGTTTGTCATTTTTGCATTTTTTTTATCGTTTATGCTCGTTTTTGCATTTTTAATCATTTTGATTTTTTTTTGTCATTTTGCATGTTTTTATCTTTTTGTCGTTGTTGCTCGTTTTTTTGCATTTTTTTCTCATTTTTGGTCGTTTTGGACTTTTAATCGTTTTGCCGTTTTTTTATTTTGCTCGTTTTTGCTCATTTTTATTTTTGCTCATTTTTCTCGTTTTTGTTCGATTTTGCACCATTTTTTGTCTTTTTCAATTGTTGGTCGTTTATGCTCGTTTATTTTTATTTTTTTTTGTTTTGGTCGTTTTGTTCATTTTTAGTCCTTTTTGGACTTTTTTTTGCAAGTTTTTAATATTTTTTGTCGTTTTTTGCTCGTTTTTAATCCCTTCTTGTTTTTGGTTTATTTTTTTTGTCATTTCTACTCTTTTTTGTCGTTTATTCGCTTTTAGTCTTTTTTTTCATTCTTTGTATTTTTGTTTCTGGACAATTTTTTTTATCATTTTTCGTTACTTTTGTTCTTTTTTTTTTTCCTTTTTTCTTGTCATTTTTTATTTTTTTCCCGTTTTTGGTCGTTTTTCATTTTTATCGCTTTTTTCGTTTTGCTCGTTGTCACTTTGGTATATTTTGTCATTTTTTAATTTTTGGTCTTTTTGGTCTTTTTTAGCAGAAAGACCAGACCAATTTTTCCATTTATTATTATTATTATTATTATTTTATTTTTTTAAAATTTTGAAATTTTTTATTGATCTACTTTTTTATTTTATGTTGTATTTAAAAAAATATTAAATTAGAAACTCAATTACATTACATGGTAAATCAAACATATGAATGTAATTGACATTACATTACATGGTTTGATTACATGTTTCAACAAAACATAGTAATGTAATTGTAATTCCATTACATTACAAACCCAATTCAATTATGATTACGATTATATTACAATGAACCAAACGCAACCTAATTGTTTGGCTGAAGCTATAAAATAAGTTTGTAGGCTCACAATTAAAACTACTGTATCACACCATACGTACTAGTTCCGCACTAGCACCACTCTCATCACCTTCCTACTTGATTCCTCATAAAGGAAATTAATTGGCGCCCCCATTGTTCGAACTAGCAATCTCGGAAGACGGATGCATCTGCCCTACCCTTTAGGCTATTATCTCATTGGCGCACACACACACACACACACACACACACACACACACACACACACACACATATATATATATATATATATATATATATATATATATATATATATATATATATATATATATATATATAAGGGGGCTTCAAACAGCTCCCAATTAAGTCGTGTAAGCCGTATGTATATCATCAACCATTTTATTTTAAAAAGTTACTGAATAATATAATTTAAACTCTCTTTTGCCTTCGCGTATTGATGATTGTTCCAGGAAGGTTTGGGTCTATGTCTTAAGGACCAAGGATCAGGTGCTGCCCACTTTCAAAGAGTTTCAGGTCTCTGTTAAAAGGGAGACGGGCAAGAAGCTGCTATGTGTTTGGTCCAACAATGGTGTCATGTCCCGGTCCCGTAGGACCGATCGTTCTCGCTAAGGCGTGAGGCTAAATTACGCTCACGTAAGATAGGTTCCATATCGGCCGATTACAGGCTAAGCTACGGGGTCATCGCACAGAAGTCCCAAGCAGAAATATTGAATAAACAGTAGTGGAAAGTTGAAGCAAAACACAAGTCATTCAAAATGCTCTTTATTAATATTGAAACAAAGATTACAATTGTGGCACGAGGCCATGATTACAATCACTCAAGCTCATTTTTCTTAATACAAGTCACTCTGCTCTCTCTCTTCTCTCCGTACAATTTGACGAGCCAGCGGATGCTTCAGAGAGGCGATGTCCATACATTATGTCATGTATAAGTTTAGACTCCATGCGGCCGCATGTCTCGAATCGCCAAGGAATACTATGCCTCGACGCATCCAAGCGAGCTCGTGTCACGAGCTTCTACCTATGCCTGCATATAAACACTGTGTGGGTGTTAGTACTCAACTGTACTGGTGTAGTGAGCTCCTCGCCCACCTATACAAAACCAACACATTCATTTACTTTGTGCAACTTAATCCCTTATGATTGTCTTTCTATTTTTGTCTTATGATCGATTTTAGGAAATAGACGCTTGGCCTATTTGTGTCTCTAGACCATCTTCGTGCTATCGTACCGATAACTTCCTTATCCTTGCCACTAGACCATTCTCGTGCTTGCAACATCAACGTTCTGACTCGTGCTTGCCTTATGGCCTATACTTTGGGATGCAACAACATGATTCATGTCATCGACTTGATTTATGCTTCAACATCGAGGCCGTGCTCGCAACTTAGCATGACTTAACCAAACTTGCCTTACGGCTCTTGTCGACTTAACTCGAAATGACTCAAGTCTGACTTATGCAACTCTATGCCAACGACTTAATACTCGACGCCACATTTTGTGCCGAAGCACGCGTCTTTTCTATTGCCAAATCTTAGGCTTCTTAAGACTTGTATTAAAACCGTGCATACCATCTTTATCCCATTTGTGCCATACTTGCAATTCTTTTTATTTGACCGACACCATGCATGCGGATTGCTGCTCAACATGCCAACTTATCTATACGAAAGGTCACTGGCAATTCAAGCCATCTTGGACATATAGGTTGTCACTCCCCGATCCTGAAATACGTATTTTAATACGTAAACCGATAAATTATATTTACCTTGTATTTATACTATATTTATTATGCAGTATTTCTTCATGCATTTCCCAAAAATATTTGACAAAATATTATTTCCTAATTTATTTTCTGCATTCGGGCCTACAGTTTTGGCTCATTTGGGTAACCTATTCTTGGTTCACCAATGGTTCATCTTGAACCCTTTGGTTCATCATGAACCCATGGGTCCAAGATCTTTATATATAACTCATCTCATTCTCTCTCCTCTCATTTACTTCCTCCACCAACCAAGGCAAGTACCAACTTGCTCAAGAGATGGATCCATAATTTTGTCAATAATTTCTTACAAAACTATTTGCCAAAACATGTTCTTCTCCTCAATCTATACTAGTTTAGAACTTGGAAATTTTCATTTTGAAGCTTTAATTTTTGTAGATCTAGGTTTTAATCATTTCGGATTTTGTATGGTTCGATCTACTTTAGTTGGATTTTATGGGTTTT
This sequence comes from Iris pallida, assembly GCA_029216955.1. Lineage (NCBI taxonomy): Eukaryota > Viridiplantae > Streptophyta > Magnoliopsida > Asparagales > Iridaceae > Iris > Iris pallida. The sequence continues at coordinate 13,982,237 of JANAVB010033820.1, read as the reverse complement.
TGATGCTTCCATGTGGAAGAGCATTCAGTTTCACCCAAGTTGGAACTTTGGAAATCTGGATTTGGAGTTCGGATGGCCAAGTTATGATGCTTTGAAGTTTGGGTTCAGCCATGGTGTTCTTGCTGTTTGGAGAAGACAGTGAACAGTGTGCTCCTGTTTGAGCACGCTTCCTGTTGAAAGCGTGTCTCTCCTTGAGCTTGTGTGACTTTTCATGCAGCTCTCTCCTTGAGCTTGCGTGACTTTTCACGCAGCTCTCTCCTTGAGCTTGCGTGACTTTTCACGCAGCTCTCTCCTTGAGCTTGCGTGACTTCTCACGCAGCTCTCTCCTTGAGCTTGCGTGAATTTTCACGCAGCTCTCTCCTTGAGCTTGCGTGACTTTTCATGCAGCTCTCTCCTTGAGCCTGCGTGACTTTTCACGCAGCTCTTCCCTTGAGTCTGTGTGACTTTTCACGCACGCTGCCTTGAGTGAGCCTGAGTGAGCCTGCGTGACTTTTACCCCTTGAGCGTGCGTACTTTTGTGCGTACGCTTTTGATATTTTATTAGATATTATATGCCCATTTTATATCCTTACGCCTTTTGTCCCGAGCATGATATGAGCACTAATGTGACCCCCGGAGAACAAAGTGTTCCTTCCTGATACATGTACCTGAATGTCCCAGTTCTTGTTCATGCTCGACAAATGACTCGTAACTCCACGTGGCGTATTTGCAATGATGCATTACACTAAGGAGGGTAGCACATGTTGACTTACTGATTGACATGGATCCTCTTTGGGGTACTCGTACTAAAGTACGACTTTAGGAGGATAATCATGCAGGCCACAGTATGAAAGTCCAAGATTTCACCTAGGATTAAATTAGGCAACTAAATGTACTAGATGCATGGGGAGGGCAAAATCCCGAGATCGTGTTACACCAGCCGCCTTGAGATACTGTCTTGACGTGCCGGCTGGTCTCCACGGATACTATGTCATCTGCAACGAGTGGATGACTGTATCCGATTAATTCCTGCTATATATTATATGTTTTAGCAAGGTGGCCTTACGAGGGACCTGTGCTCAATCATACCTGTCTATGCGAACCCCTGGGTTGGCTAGCCTTGCTGGAAAGATACGATCTGAGGATTTTCTAATAACATGACGCGAGGATAACCTCGTCCCACTAGAAACTCGTAGACTTGATTGGCCGTGAAAACGACTCGCTTGTATCCTATTACCTTCCGTAAATAACTGAGGGAAGCTGACTGTCATGGCACGTGATCCAACCCATGTTCTTGTTTGATTGTTGGGTTGGTTATCGTACTATGACAGGCTGTGGACCGAAGTTATGAACGGAAGACTTATTCTGGTTGTGAAGTGCTACTTCTGTGAATGACTGAGGAACATGGTCTATCATGGTACATGATCCAACCCATGTTCTTATTTGATTGTTGGGTTGGTTACTGTGCTGAGATAGGCTATCGACCGAAGTCACGATCAGGAGATTTTATTGCTTATACCTTTTAACTTATGTGAATGTTATAGAGTACGACACGTCCCGACTCCATGCGGCACCTTTTGTCCTTGTTTGGTTGTAAGGGTGCCATATGGGTTCGAAGATGTTGCGCTACCCTATAATAGTAGCATAAGTATTACTATTATCAATCATTCTATTAACTGGGTTTTTAATCTTAACTCTTGTGCCCCTTTGGCGGTACTTGGTATTCGGGGCTGACCCCGCTGGTTTTGTTTGGCCAGATCTCGTAGCAGAGCCAGAGGACACGATCTTCCTCCCTGACATCCATGGGGCATACTAGGAGCATGGCGGTTCGGAGACTCGAGTGGGTTTCTTCTCCACCACTCCTGCTTATACTTTGTGGCGTTTAACCACTGGCACCTGTTAGCCGGATTACTTGATATTTTGTGTCAGTACATCATTGTAATTAAACAGACTGCAGCTGTGTATAATTTTGTACTTCTGACTCTCTGAGATAGCTAAATTATAAAGCTAGTCTCTCATGACCATTTTGATGAAGCGTCGGGGACGCCTTACTGCTTTATCTTTAATGTTTATTTAATTGCTGATGTGGTTTGAGTGATTGAGACATAGAACTCTGTGGGACCATAGGAGACTTGATTGTAGCATGTACCCCCTAGTCTCTCGACAGCCACGATCGCCGTATGACGTTACGTACCTCATATGGAGTAGCTGGCCTAGTCCGTCTCCGTATTTCGGTACTGGGGCGTGACATAGGTGGTGCAGATGAGTCCCTTGCAGCTAAGGGTAGCTAGCCCAGCTCAAGTCCTCGAATCACCAGCAACATGTTCTTGCCTAACTACCTTGCTTTCCTTCTAGGCCAATACTGTAGTGCCCCTCTTTCGATAGGCGACGGACTCCATATATGCTTGCGCCGAGTCAGATCGGTCGAGAACTTAGATGGCCATCTGACTCAATCGCTGAGCTTGGTAAACGATAACATCTTGCGACATCGATCAAATCGATTTAGATGAATGTTACGAGAATTGATCCAATTAATGGAACAACTTCTGTTGGAATAAGTCCTAGATACAGCAGGCTGCGTCTGAGCTCTATATAAGAGTTCCTTCGACGGTACTGGACTGCTGTATAGTTTTCTTGGAACTTTTGTCGCTTGGTTTTGATAAATGTGTTTTTGCGTCGTTTTCTGAATGCATTCTACGAATTTTGAAACGAAAGATTAAAGAAGGAATTCTGACTAAGTGTAGGTGTCATTGCAGGAGCTTGCGTAACTGAAGCTTGAACGTTGAGAAGCGCTCCGACTATCGGCACGATTGAATGCTTGGTGGGTGGTTTGGCCCTTTCTTTTTTACTCTGTCCCACAAATGAAATTATTTTGCCTTGAACTTATTCAAATCGACGATGCCAAGTTAAATGCGTGCCAATCCACTAAGATCAAGAACTCGGGAAAAACGTATCGATTTAGAGTAAATTACTCTGAAAATATAAGTTTCACATCGAAAAGAGACAGTTTAAGGTTCTAGAAAAGAGATAGACTATTTCATGATCTGCAAAATAAAATGATAAAATGTTAGTTGCGGCATACGGTGCCTCAGGGAATTTGGTGCCTACGGGACGCTAAATTGGAAGTACAGCTTTGGAAAAAATGACTTAGTTGCATGAGTTGGAAAAAATAATAATACTGCTTAATAATGTCCACGCTATGCAATCTGTTTCATATGTTAAACTGTTCTCGTATTTGCATGGTCATGGACAACTTGTGCACAATGGTTTCCTCGAAACGGTATCCGGGGTATCAAAACCGAATCGACTTAGGGGGAATTTGAGATTTCGTGCTTGGCACGAGGCATTACGGGACCTTCAACTAGGCTTACAACCTAGTCTGATAGGGTGCGTCGTAATGACATGACGAATAGTCCCTTGTGGTGATTAACACCGATGACCGCATATAAAATAGCATGCTCACCTATTGTCTTATGCAGATGGAAATTATAATCTTTATTTTTATGCAGGGCACGGCCGTGGTAAGAATGAGATAAACTGCTATAATTTCTGTCTGCTTTACTGTTTCAAATGGAAGGCTATCAATATGAACTGAATTTATTTAGTTCTAAATAGAAAGAAAACTCCAATGCATGCCTACCATAACAAATCAGAGTCGGTTTAGACGAGTGGGTTCGTTCCGTCCACTTAGCAAGTGTGCTAACCCTATCCCCAACTCCCTAGGTGCTGCGGGAGCTCTAGAATGAAGCTGAAGTTCGGATAGGCATTTTGAAGCTCTTCCTATTTTGAAGCCAATTTATCGAAGGCTTATTGTAAGCCCCCTAATTTTTGGATTTTATTTTTAATTATTTTATATGGATATTTTAAATATTAAAGTCAATAATGACTATGATAGTAGTTTACCGTAGCTTTGACTTTTGAAGCACAACAAATATTGATTTCTCAAATCCAATTCCATATTGGAATTCTAGACTCGTCCACCTTTAGTTTGATATATCATGTCCCACCAAAATTTGCTTTTCAACATTCTTTTGGCTTCACACAATTTCGGGTCAACTTAGGCTATTTGATCATTTATCGTAATTCTAGGCCCAACTTCTAAATTGATTTCAGGACTTGACATAGATCGAAACCGTATGTCCCAATAAATAGTTTTGATCCATTTTGAGTCTACACTGCACATGCCTAGGGTGTACAAGCCAATCGAGTTCCCATGTACTACTTCTTTGCAAATGGCACATGAGACTCATTAAACTAATTTTCGGGTTCAATTTGACTAGTAATGCTACTCGGACCCTAACCTAGTCAACCCTACTAGTTAGAGCCTAACTAGGAGTACCAAAAGCAAGTATACATATATTTAAGAGAATTTTAAGGATTAAATTGCAACCATATGCAATATTCCCTTATATTTTTGACTTGGTTAAACTACTATCCAAATTAGGAAACCTATTACTAATAATATAATTTAGAGAACCAAATCATATCCAAATTAGATCAAACCAAAACCCATGCCCTAATAATATAAATACAAACCAATGCTAACCTTTTTCTCTCTCTTCATAACCACCAACACCCCACGTAGCCCCTACTTGCACGCGGCCACAACCTCCCAACCCGAAACCCTAGCCGACCATAAAATATAATTTCTTCTCAATTTCTGTGCTAGCCACCACCACTCTTGCGACCCCCTCGACGTTCTCTTCCACCCTAGCAACCGTGGAAGAAATCTTGCGGCCGTTAGAGAGGTGCACGATGTGCTACTTGGGCCTGTCACGTCCCGCTCTCGCAGGTGTGATCGTCCTCGCTAAGGCGTGATGCTGCACGGGCCTAGGTTGCGCCCGTACAAGGCTAAGCCCAGAAACGGCCGATTTGAGCTTGGCCACAGAGTCGCACAGGGTGTCCCCATTTGCAGCGGAAAGTAAATGAACACAAGTTGGGACAAATTCAATCTTCTTATTAATATTCGAGAAGTTTACAAGCGACGCTAGGCCGAGATTACAAGTCGCTCAAGCTCTCTCTCTGAAACATAAAAGGCGTGCCAAGTGGCTTACAAGATGGAATGATTCATGGCGATGTTTCGATACATTATGTCCTGTATATGGTGCTTCAGCTCCTTGCAACGCTCCAAGGCTCCAGAGTTAGCTCCGCGCCTTAGCACGTTCGAGGAAAGCTCCGCACCCGACGATGTCTCCTGTACCCTGTAAGCAAACTGTGGGGTTATCAGTACATTGTTATGCACTGGTGGGGAGGCTAGCTCGCCCACAATGCTATTATTATCAAACATGTTATATTTACTTTTGTGCACCGTCTATCATTCATTGTCTTTCTAGTCTTGCCTTAGGATCAGTTTTATGGCATATTTTATAACCTATCTCGTGTTGCCGAATTCAAGTGTTTACATGGAATTACATGCACGACTTATCCATACTTACCGTCCGGCCTTCCCTGCCTAAAGTAAAACCACGTTAGTCAACAATTCGTATATATATCGACTTAACGTAATTCACACAAACATTCAATGTCAAGGGCCTGTCCCTGCCTCAGGGCCTAGCGCGTCGTAGACGTATTTTCTAACTCATTTGCACGAAGTACTCTCGATCATTTGGTGTGTTATATTCAAGCCTGTTCAAAAGGTGCTTTGTTCAGTTAACTTAGACTATTTTAATTCAATGCAAGGGCTTACACGTGGATTGCCACCAGCAAAGCCCACTTAATTTATATGCACCGTTCGCTGGCATCACAAGCCAATTTGGACATATTCTTCTTTGGTATTCTCACCTATCATAGCGTGATGGCTGGTACACCTTGATAGTCTTTTGAAATACACCGTACTTACGTCTAACTTGTAATGTCTGAGCCCACACCCAAGCAGCCCGTAAGCCATAATTTTGCCTAGGCCGGCCACGATGTCTCGTTGATCGTTGCCCTTGGAATCCCTTATTACTCCTACATCCCGTATACGATGGGATTGTCCACGACCATTTTATATTGACTTGTCATTTTTTACTTAACGACTGTCTCTGAGCCGTAGGCTAACCCTTAGCCATAATGCGTTATCGACCAGGTTGGCGGCAGCGTCCGTACAGCACGGGTAGCGAGCCCCGATGCACGTCCCCGTCATACCTGTCGCTAACAATTCCTTTCTTTCTGATCTTATTCATTCTTTTTTTCACTTGTTCGTTCGTTCATTGATTCATTCACATATTCATTCATTCATTCGTTGATTCATTCATTCACTTATTCATTCATTCATTCATTCATACATTATACAACTCCCCATGCGGGAGTCACCTTGGCGACCCATCGGTCCCGAAGTCTTCCAATGTTGCTATATTTTACTCGGAACGACTATGTCGATAGTCTTCCCGTTTCATTGTTGTAAACCATTCATTGTTTCATTGTTTGAACGCATAAGGAACTTGAATGTAAGCTTGTGCCTTAACACGAGCGTGGAGCGCGGTGCGAGAGTTCTCACATTTTTCAAGTTCTTTTCCATATTCTATACAAGCATACAAGATGGGATTATTCCCTTAGCTAGGTGCATTGAGTCATTTATTAGCATGCACGGTGTTATCATCTAGCGATTCTAGTGATAGTGTTTGTATTGTTAAGTGTCTAGGCTAAGCAAAGACGGGTTCATCGGAGCCACCCACCTTAGTGATGTTCGCATCGGCCGAGTGATACTCCGAGCGCACCTTTGAAAGTCTAAGTCTGGATTTATCTTCGATGGGCTAATGTAAGTCTTGCATCAATTTTTTATCGGATCGATGTCAACTCTTCGAGTCGACGGCTCGTTTGAGTTATCGCACTTGCGTTTGAATCGACGTTCCGCTAGGGCGGAGCGGGTCATTACATAATACACCACTCAAAACAAGTCTCGTCCTCGAGACTTCCTGAGTGCAGGTCATCCTACCATTCCTTAACTCATGTCGTGTGCGTATCTTAGAAAATCCCTATCGAATGGCTTTATCGCTCGATGGCATCGAACTATGCTCGGTTATCCTTCCAAGTTTTATGTTGCATGCGTTTGGTGAATTTTATTGAATGGCTGTTCATTCATTTTATACTTGATGGTACTTATTCAATCATCGTGTTTCTTTGACTTGGTTGCTATTTTGTCGTGTCATGGGATTGTAATGGTCGCATGAGGTACGTTGTAATTCATCAAATACGAGGGACGTAGGCTGAGACTAACTCACTCATTCGTTCATGCGCATCTCAATACCCACTTGCAGCTATATTCGAGTTCATCATATCGCTGAGTTTGGATCATACAGATATTCAAGGCGTCCCCCGAATACATACATTTCAACCAAGCTTAGCGATTAGCAAAGTCGGATAAGCTACTCGTGATAGTTTTGATTTGCCGATCGTTTTACTAACTTCGACTTAAAATCGAACTCACGTACATCTCACTATCGTTTATCTCGGTCCTCGAGATGATCTGATTCGTTCCTCAAGCGTTCTTGTCTACGAAATCAATACGATTTCTCCTTAGCGGAGTCGACCAAGTCTAAGTAATTTCCGTCCGATTTAAGACAAAGTATTGCACTATCATCGAGTACGTCTTCCTATCAATGATTCAATTCATTTTTCCAACTTTACTTGCGCATCATCCATTCCTATCATTCACTTCGGTTGGGGTCAATCTCATCGTCGTTCACGCACACTTCCAGTTCCCCGTCCTACTCTAAGTCTTGTTGCCCCAAGTCTATCGTTCGTCTAGACAATACTGTAATGTCAATCGCACAGGTTTAATCATTCAGCATAGGGTTGTCTGCCTATCCGCTAGGTCAGCTCACAAGGTTATAGGTACAAGTTAAGTTCTCGGTTTATTGTGCAAAGTTATTACACGACGCTCGCTGTCATGCCCCAATCCTATAGTCAAACCATCTGTTTGTCACGCCCCAATCCTATGGTCAAACCATTTGTTCGTTTGTATGAGAGTTTCTACCCAAGTTTGTTTCACTCAAATTTCTAAACATCAAGCAGTGTTCGTCCTATTCGCATCAACACATTCTTCGCTCAAGGTCCGGGCTCGTTTAGGAAAGTCATCCTACGATAGGTTGTCCTCAACCAAATCCTCGACATGTTAATATCGAATGTCCACACTAGCAATTTTTGTAGTCTATCTCTTCAAGTATATTTTGATACAATTCACCTACCCATCCTATCCTATCCACATAGTCGATCACAAAGTCGTCTAGCCTTGCAATATTGTTGTGCCCCGATCTCACGCAAGTCTGATTATCCACGGCGGGCATGAATCACCATGTCAACATTTCTGCGAAATAATCGTCCTCATCGGGACGTAACTCTTGTGTTGTGTCTAGACTTACTCTTTTTTGATACGCGGATTGAGTCTACTCAATCTCAACTTTTACTTAGTCGTCCATCATAAGTCCGATAAATCCTCAAATTCGCCTTCGCTTCAAACCATAAGTCGAAGCAATCAAAATTGCCATGTCAAGGTATTTCGAGTTCGATCATTCCCGCTGGACATGAATCACCATGCCAACGCTCACGCGGAACGATCATCCCAAATCTGACATGAGTACGCATGTGCGAGGCTGGAGTTGCACTCGCGCAAGACAAGATCATTGTCATTGTGGTTATCACCGAACAACCGAGTCACTTCCCTTCCTCATTCCAAATATTCATTTCTATCAAAATTCTCCAACATAGTATCCTTCAAAGCAATAACTTCTAACACGATCATCATTCATCGAATCAGAGTACCCCCCGAGTTATCGTACATCGATCTTTGATATGTCTCAATACCATCGATGATGTACATAACCTGACGATCTTCCTTTTGCAACAAATTCTGAGTCGTGCAACTTAATTCCTCAATTCGTATTGTCTCACGCTAACTCATCATCGAGCAACATCAATTCCAATTCCTTAGTCATTCTCGTATCTCCAAACCAACGTTTTTCATGCACGCTATCTTCTAATCGTGTTAACTCCAGTTTTCTCTGAGTATTTCATCTTAAATCAAGCTTCAATCCATTCGACTAAATTCAAAGTGGCATGCACGATCCACTACGTTTTCTCGACCAAGATATCCATTTTTATGCTATCGTTTCGAATCTCCATTCAACAATTTCGTAATTTGTACTACACATTCTTAATTCGTCCGAACGATATCTCGTTTGAGAATCTTGAAGTCACAACCAACTAAGCGTTACTCGTTCTAAGGCTTTGCGCGATATCATCGCTTGCTGACATACTCGTACTATCCGTAAATCCTTTAGTCTCGCTCGAATAATTTCTATAACGTCCATACACCACTCAGGGTTCGAGCCACTCGACTAGTCGTCGACACTCACTCTTATTCTTCTTTGAAGCTATCACATACACCACTCGGTGTCAAGTCATTCTACAAATCCTCAAAAGATCATTCGATTCCCGATCGATGTGTTCAATCGCACATTCGCCCGTTCCTCAAAGTCTAAGAACCATTTTTCCGCATTTGTTTTAGCGTTGGTCAAGTAGCGTCTCTATCAACATACGTTCTAAGTCTCACTTATTCTCGTCCGAGCGATAGTCGATCTCGCCCATAAACTCATTCGCACCAGAAGGTCTAGGTGTGCGATACTCGGCACAACTTAGCCAAAAGACTGCGTTCATAACCATCCCGTTCGAACCATACTTCGATCTCGTGTACTCGTTCGCTATTGTCAGCGTAAGGTTATTCAAGCACGTACTGCGTTTGCTAACTTTTTGTATTAGTTTTCTTTCAACTCAAGTCCGTCATAGTTTGGCACAAAGGCCTTCGCCTATCGATCCCGTTCAACCGAGTACTTGTACGAGCTTTTGAAAATATTAGACTTATTGTATGGAACATCACAAGGCACAACGAGTGAGAGCATATACTTCTTTGTTTCCAATCGAGCTTTCAAAACTGAGAGAATCGAAATGAAGTCCAAGCACGTAAAACCGTGCTTTGATACCAATCTGTCACGCCCCGCTCCCGCAGGAGCGATCGTCCTCGCTAAGGCATAATGCCGCACGGTCCTAGGTTGTGCCCGTGAAAGGCTAAGTCCAGAAACGGCCGATTTGAGCTAGGCCACAGAGTCGTACAGGGTGTCCCCATTTACAGTAGAAAGTAAATGAACATAAGTTGGGATAAATTCAATCTCTTTATTGATATTCGAGAAGTTTACAAGCGGCGCTAGGCCGAGATTACAAGTCGCTCAAGCTCTCTCTCTGAAACATAAAAGGCATGCCAAGTGGCTTACAAGATAGAATGATTCATGGCGATGTTCCGATACATTATGTCCTGTATATGGTGCTTCAGCTCCTTGCAATGCTCCAAGGCTCCAAAGTTAGCTCCGTGCCTTAGCACGTTCGAGGAAAGTTCCGCACCCGACGTTGTCTCCTGCACCCTGCAAGCAAACTGTGGGATTATCAGTACATTGTTATGCACTGGTGGGGAGGCTAGCTCTCCCACAATGCTATCATTACCAAACACGTTATATTTACTTTTGTGCACCGTCTATCATTCATTGTCTTTCTAGTCTTGCCTTAGGATCAATTTTATGGCATATTTCATAACCTATCTCGTGTTGTCGAATTAAAGTGTTTGCATGGAAATACGTGCATGACTTATCCATACTTACCGTCCGGCCTTTCCTGCCCAAAGTAAAACCAAGTTAGTCAACAATTCGTATATATATCGACTTAACGTAATTTACACAAACATTTAATGTCAAGGGCGTGTACCTACCTCAGGGCCTAGCGCGTCGTAGGCGTGTTTTCTAACTCATTTGCACGAAGTACTCTCGATCATTTGGTGTGTTATATTCAAGCCTGTTCAAAAGGTGCTTTGTTCAGTTAACTTAGACTATTTTGTTTTAATGCCAGGGCTTGTACGTGGATTGCCACCAGCAAAGCCACTTAATCTATATGCACCGGTCGCTGGCATCACAAGCCAATTTGGACATATTCTCCTTCGGTATTCTTACCTATCATAGCGTGATGGTTGGTACACCTTGATAGTCTTTTGAAATACCCTACACTTACGTCTAACTTGGAATTTTCGAGCCCACACCCAAGCAGCCCGTAAGCCATGATTCTGCCTAGGCCGGCCACGATGTCTCGTTGATCGTTGCCCTTGGAATCCCTTATTACTCCCACCTACCATATACGATGGGATTGTCCACGACCATTTCGTATTGACTTGTTATTTTTTACTTAACGGCTGTCTCTGAGCCGTAGGCTAACCCTTAGCCATAATGCGTTATCGACCAGGTTGGCGGCGGCGTCCGTGCAGCACGGGTAGCGAGCCCCGATACACGTCCCTGTCATACCTGTCGCTAACCATTCCTTTCTTTCTTATCTTATTCATTCTTTCTTTCTCTTGCTCGTTCGTTTATTGATTCATTCATATATTCATTCATTCTCATATTTATTTATTCATTCGTTGATTCATTCATTCACTTATGTCACGACCCGCACCCACTGTGAGGGTACGAGAACGTAACGACGCCCAGCCTACGTCGCAGTGTCGGTGGTAGAACGCTGTCCTAGGTCAAACATCTAACAAAATGAAGGTACTTGTACAGTATATACTCTTCGAATGGAGGTGATATAGCAGATACAGTCTCAATCACATCTAAGGTAGAGCATGATAAAGATAGATAAAACATGAAATCTAAAAGAGATACCGCAGATAGAAGTCTAAGATACACAAATCTAGAAATACATCTCAAAGCTTAAATACAGTAATCCATAAAGTAAATACAACTTCAGACAACTGAAATAATTATCTAAACAACCTCTAATGTGTCTCCTCTAGGCTAGCAGGCAACCTCCAAGCTATCTGTAAAATTTATCAACAGGTCCAGTCAGGACGGGAGCGAGCACAATACATCTCAACAGTTCATAGCAGGTTAGAAAATATAATCATGCAGTAAAGTAAGATATAGATACTGAAGAAAATGCAGTATATAAACAGAGAGAGAGCTGTAATAGAAATATCTACTATAAATAGAGACTAACAATAGCTAGTGAGTCAGAGTATAATATAGACATGTAAATGGCATAGGATGATTCTGATACTACACTATGGAATGATTCTGATGCTACACTACTTGGATATTATTCACATGTCTACTTTTACTCTTCTGTACCCCCAATCAATACACAAGGATCCAACCAGGTTATGTTATGATTCCATGCAAAGGCCTCCGAAGGGTGATACATGGATGTCCCAAAAATGGGGATTCTGGGAATCCCAATAAATGGGATAAGGATTCAAGGAAAACTCTGTGATCATAAGAGTATATGTCATAAGTGATCAAAGAACCAATGAAGCATAGTGATATGCCATGTAAGTGAAACGCACAGAACATGTAGTACCCGATGCTCCCTGAAGGGATAACATCTCAAGAAGGGATCCATATAGTACTAATCCGTGTGACTAACGTGACAATATCAAGTAAAGTAATTTAATGCAGAAAAATAATTCTAAGCAGGACATGAAATGATCAGAGAATATACTCGTCTCGATTGGTTGGAGTCGACGTGTGCGACATGAACGTATCGACACGAGGTAGGTACCATGCTAAGCTCCATAGAGGGTCCCAGACGACGACACGGGCAGTCCCAATGAGTCCAGAATAGTCTAAATAGCCTAGTTTGGTACGTAAAAGTCTAAAATCAGGGTTTGGTACGATAATCAAATCAAGAGATAGAAAATGACTATCATAGCCACGATTTATGATTTTAGAAAAAGTATAACTAATTATAGATATTCTATTCAGAAAATCATTATATAATATTAGAACTATTATTATTTTTATCTATTCATAAATCATAATTAGTTTGAATATATAAATATAGAAAACATTTTGTACCAAAACTCCAATTTATCAAATATAAATATTTAGGTCAAACTGGATACTAATAACTATAACTATTTGACTAAAAAGATTTCCTAACTATAATTTAATAATTTAATCAATAATATTAATAATACTAGTAACAATACTACAATTAATACCTTTAATAATAATAATAATAATAATAATAATAATAATAATAAAATAACTATAAATACCAAATTATTTCCACTATTATACAATATATATATATAAACTAATAATTTATACTATTATATATCAATCATAAACTAATATATATACAAATATACATTAATACATAAACTAATCTATATACAATATACATTAATATATTAACTAATATACATTTATTATAAACCAATATACATTTATTATAAAACTAATACACATTTTATATAACAATTATACATTTATATTATAACCTAATATACATTATATATAACAATATACATGTATTATACTAATATACATTATAATATAAACTATATATTATATATATAAACCAATTACAATATAAACTTATATTATATCAAAAAAAGGGGTGGGGGCTAAATCCCTAAAAAATCAGAGCAGAGGAAGAGGGGGCTCACATATGGGGGTCGGCCGCGTGGGTGGCGGAGCGGTTCCGGCGCGGAGCAACGCCGGCGGAGGAGCTCCGGCGGGTTCTCGGCGGAGGGAAACGGAGCACGGAGGAGGGGATCCGGTCAGGCGGAGGCTCGGGGATGCTGGGGTCGACTCGAGGTGGCGCCAGGACACCACGCCGACGGAGGTTTGTGTCGTCGGCGGCGCCAGCGGGAGGACGTGGGGCGGTGCCAGGGTTCGGCTCGTCGGATCTGGCCAAGACGGAGGGGAGCGCCAGTAGGGCGGAGCTCGCCAAGGGGCGGCGAGGGGTTTCTCAGCGGGCTACCAGTGGAGGGGTGCCCGGCGGAGGGCTTACTCAGGCGGCGACGGGAGGACGCGAGGCTCACCGGGGCTCCGTCTCGCTGGCGGCGAGGGGTTCCCGGTGGGGGTTTCTCGGTCGGGGCTCGCCCGGGCGGCAGCGAGGTTCTCTCTCCCTATTTTTGATTGTGGCGGCGGTGGTTATTGGTGGTGGGGATGATGAACGACGGCGGCGGCGGTTATTGGTGGCAGGGCGACGGCGGTGGTGGCTTATGGCGGTGGAGGTGGTGGTTCCCTGATGGTGGCGGTGGTGTTGACTGTAGGTGGTGGCGGTGATGGCGTGTGGTTGTGATGGTGGACGGTTGTGATGGCGGGGGCGGCGACCGGAATGGGTGGTTTAAGGAGGTGGATCTGATGGTGGTGGCTGTTTGTTGGTCGGAAGGATGGATGGTCGGTGGCTGTGGGGGTGGACGGTTGTGTCGGTTACAGGAGGAGGCCGGAAATGGAATAGTAGGGTGGCGGTTAGGTTAGAAAATTAGGTTTAGGAATTCTAGGTTTTGGGATTGGGTGTAAAAACATTGGGAAGGCAGTCTATTTATAGGATACAAAGGGAACCCTAAGAAAATGTACATGTAATAGAAATATAGGAAAAATAGTGGAAAAACTAACACACTGACCACTAACTGCTGACCCTAACATTATTTCTATTTTCTAATTAATTAGTACTAAAATAAATATTAGTTATAAATTAACAATTAAATTACTAGTTAATACTAATTTAACAAATGGCTAATTACAATTTAGCCAATATTTTTCTAATTAATAAAATAATACTAATATATTCACTTAATTATTTAAATATATTTAACAATCATTTATTTACTAAATAATATATTTTGAAATTTCAAAATTCAAATAAACGTTTTCCATATAGAACAATAATTAAAACTTATTGATTCAAGAAAAATGACAGGGAAATCCCAATAGGACAAAATTGCTTAAAATAGTAAACCAAAGCCAACAAGGACCGATAGCAATCACGGTCAAATTTTTTTCCCAAAAATTAGAATTTTCACGCTCTTCGAGATTTAGAAAATTTGAAGTTTTGAAAAATACGAAATAAAGTAAAATAAATAAGAATTTTAAGAAATCAATTAACGGAGGTTACAAATCTACCCTCCTTAAAGAAATTTCGTCCTCGAAATTAAAGCTTGGCAAGGGAGTTAAAACATGATAGAAATTTTAGACAGTATGGCAGACACGATCAAAGAACGACGAGTTGACACAATCAAGATAATCAACTTAAAATTGTTTGGACACGACTATTGATTAACACGATAGAATCATAGTATGATTAACATCGTTTAGACACAAATCAGGTTATTTAGTCATGATTTTAATCACGGCTAAGGGAACGAATGGAGAAGAAATTCGAGTATAGAACGATCGGTAGTTAGATTTGATAAAATCAGACTCTAGGTCGTATAAGCCCGATCAAGATCCAAGCTTAGTTATGAATGGCGATAACATCATGATTTCGGAATCAAGGTTGTAAAGGCACAGTCAATACGAAAATGGTGCGATTGGTCATCGCTAGGAATAATGAAACGTTGGCACGATCAATGACTAAGGATCAACCACTTGATTACGAACCAAATCGAGGCTTAAAACCTTGGAATGACTAAAATCACTTAGGCATGACGTATGCAGAGTGACAAAAATCAAAACCTCGTCATGAAATAGGAAGGAAATAGCAGCACGGTGACTAGAGGATCGAATTTTAGGCACGAAGGAAAAATTATTTCGGATATGATCACTAAATTTTATGATAATCAAATCGGTTAGTCGCGATCAAGGACAAAATTTTAAGCACGATCCAGAGGTAAAATTGGTACGTATAGTCAGGATCTTTAGAATCACGACCATAGATTTCATAGTCGTCTAGTCATGCCAGGTCATTCAAGCACGAACAATCATGGGAATTTCAGATGATATTAGGAAATCAAATCATGGTCAGGAAACATTTTAGGCACGAGTGCAAAAATCCAACATGATAAAAATCGAAATTTGACACGATCAAGATAAGGTCCGTCTAATCTTGGTCAAATAGTATTTAAATATGATAAAGAGTATTGTAGTAGCCTAGGCACGATCAATCATGAAATTCGGTATAATCAAGGATAGTATGAAGCTAAATCGGAATTGGAACAGAACTTAGTCGTTTTCAAGAATAATTCAGAGTTTTATGCACGAGTGACATGGGTATCGAATTTTGATTGCGATCAAAATTAAAATATTGACACGATGAAGAATAAAGCTAATCAATATTTGAATTTAGGTTCAAAAAATTAAAATCAAGATTTTTGAGCACGAGCAACATGTGATAGAGATCCAAGTCACGATGGAATTCAAATAAATTGAGTACGGTCAAGGGTCAAGACTATTGGTACGATGAAAGGTACTACTCAAGGAAAATCAAAATCAAAAGTTTAAGGAACGAATGTCAATAGCATTGAAATCCAATCACAATAATATTAAGAAATTTTAGTCGCGATACGATCTAAGTTGATCAATTCCGGGAAATCAAGATTTGGGCAATATGGAGGACAGGTTCATCGAAGTCTGAGTACGAGCATACAAGAATGGAGATTCAGGTCATAATTAAATTTAATTCAATTGAGTACAACCCAAGATATTAATATGATAAGAAAAGATGATCGAAGTCGATTTGGTCGTGATTAAGGGAGCTAGGATTCAATGATATTGAAAACCTTTTAGGGAACAAGGAAAGATTTCATAAGAAGTCAAGTTAATCATCTCTCTCTAATACCATCAAGTTTATCATTTGCCAAATCATATTTTTTTTATCTTACAAGTCCCAATATGAAAATCAACCTTTATATGACTATCATCGAAATTTTATAACCTTCAGTCATCTAAACCTTTACCATGATCACCATAGACAAAATTCCAAACTTCTAAAGCATTTTCCACGAAGCATACCCCTCTTTTTTAGGAATCAACACTTATTCATTTAATCAAATTTCCAAATTCCTTCACCTCGTTCTAAATTAGATCCGAAACCTCTAAATCCAGTTTATGAAATCCTTGAACTTGTTTAAATTGAGTCTCGTATTTACTAAACTCCAATACCACTATGTCATACAAAATTTATTCTTATTTATAAATCAACCTTCATATTTCTTCAACGTTCACCTTCAAATATTATCCTTTTTGAATTCTATAATTTTCCCCAATCATCAAAAATAATTCCTATAGCTTAAAATTCTTGTGTTCTCTCTGTCTCTAGTCACCCTCTTACAATATCTAGTTCAATTTCGCATAATCATTGAATACAATAAAATTCTCTTTTTTTTCATTTCTAAATTTCTACATAGCCTCAGAGTAAAAGTTTTCCCAGAATCAATAACCAAGATTTTCTAAGTTCTCATAACTAGGTTGATCTTGAATATCCTCATTAGTTTTGAAATACATCCATGAATTATTCATAACCAACTTTCTGTGATTGTTTCTAAATTGATAACATTTATCCCTCGATTTCATTTTAAACCTTTATCACATCTCCATTTCAAAATTTTCATATTTGACATCCAATATTTTGATTCCTACAAAATAATCATATGATAACCAATTATGTCATTTTTGACCTAGATGATTCACGTCACTTCCTCAATATTTCTCAGATAAAAACGATATAAAGATTCAGGGGTTCAAGTACAGCTGACAGAATGTGATACGAGGCAGAATTGATATAATCAGGACAGTTATATAAGACAAGGAATGATGGTAATAAAAAATTGGCAGGAAGAGAATGATAATAGAATATGTTCTGTTTTTCTGTTTAAAAGAAGGAACCATTTTGAAACCCAGAGCTAAAATATCAAATCCAAGATAAGGTCTAGCAAAATCATTGATTCATTGTATTATGAAGAAACTCATAGCAAGAAGTTAAACAAGGTTTATAAAAACAGCTAAAGTTACTCCTAAGTTAAATAATGAGAAGCAAAACAAACAAACAAATAACAATTTTTTTGAAGGACTGAAACAAAAGTAGAGAAAACATGTTTAAAAAACATTTAAGGTGCAATCTGATAATCATATGCGTCTATCCAAAATTATGGTACTCTAAATCCTCGTCATACTAGTAAGAAGGGCTACGATAACCAGAGAGTCCTCGACTTAGGCACATACCTCTAGAATCATGGTATTTAACATTTTCGCGATGCCGCTAGCTTGGCTGCGAAAACCTTAAATTCCCACACCCGAGAAATATATCCAAAATCAGACTATATGTCCTCACCATGCTGGCTAATGTGACTATAGAAGACTAGATTCCAAAACTTAGATGACCTAGCCTATATAATTTCATCTTGACAAAAATTAAATTAAATCAACAATGGATACTCAAAAATCAAATTTATCCACGAACATCAAGATTCAAAATGAACAAAATCCATCAAATCATATAAATACAAACTCGGATGCCACAGCTAACATCAAGATTCAAAATTCAACAATCATCCATCAAAATCAATAAATACAAACTCAAATTCAACAATAATACATCAAAATCAATAAATACAAACTCAAATTCAACAATAATCCATCAAAATCAAATTCAACAACAGAAAATAAAGATAAATCAAATCAAGAAAAAAGAGTTTTTAAATCGAAGTTAAAATAAGATTCTCAAGGGTCGTCCCAGGAATCTCTCAAGGGATTCTAACTGTGATTGAGTACCTTCAAAATATATCCTAATCCTACTGCAGGCTGTAGTGGTACTCTAGTTCGAATACCACTACACAAAATCGACCTGCATGGGCCACCACTAAAAATGTGTCACGACCCGCACCCACTGTGAGGGTACGAGAACGTAATGACGCCCAGCCTACGTCGCAGTGTCGGCGGTAGAACGCTGTCCTAGGTCAAACATCTAACAAAATGAAGGTACCTGTACAGTATATACTCTCCGAATGGAGGTGACATAGCAGATACAGTCTGAATCATATCTAAGGTAGAGCATGATAAAGATAGATAAAACATGAAATCCAAAAGAGATACCGCAGATAGAAGTCTAAGATACACAAATCCAGAAATACATCTCAAAGCTCAAATACAGTAATCCATAAAGTAAATACAACTCCAAACAACTGAAATAACTATCTAAACAACCTCTAATGTGTCTCCTCTAGGCTAGCATGCAACCTCCAAGCTATCTGTAAAATTTATCAACAGGTCCAGTCAGGACGGGAGCGAGCACAATACATCTCAACAGTTCATAGCAGGTTAGAAAATATAATCATGCAGTAAAGTAAGATATAGATACTGAAGGAAATACAGTATGTAAACAGAGAGAGAGCTGTAATAGAAATATCTACTATAAATAGAGACTAACAGTGGCTAGTGAGTCAGAGTACAATATAGACATGTAAATGGTATAGGATGATTCTGATGCTACACTACTTGGATATTATTCACATGTCTACTTCTACTCCCCCGTACCCCCAATCAATACACAAGGATCCAACCAGGTTATGTTATGATTCCGTGCAAAGGCCTCTGAAGTGTGATACATGGATGTCCCATAAATGGGGATTCTGGGAAACCCAATAAATGGGATAAGGATTTAAGGAAAACTCTGTGATCATAAGAGTATATGTCACAAGTGATCAAAGAACCAATGAAGCATAGTGATACGCCATGTAAGTGAAACGCACAGAATATGTAGTACCCGATGCTCCCTGAAGGGATAACATCTCAAGAAGGGATCCATATAGTAATAATCCGTGTGACTAACGTGACAGTATCAAGTAAAGTAATTTAATGCAGGAAAATAATTCTAAGCAGGATATGAAATGATCAGAGAATGTACTCGCCTCGATTTGTTGGAGTCGACGCGCGCGACACGAACATGTCGACACGAGGTAGGTACCATGCTAAGCTCCATAGAGGGTCCCAGACGACGACACGGGCAGTCCCAATGAGTCCAGAATAGTCCAAATAGCCTAGTTTGGTATGTAAAAGTCTAAAATCAGGGTTTGGTACGATAATCAAATCAAGAGATAGAAAATGACTATCATAGCCACGATTTATGATTTTAGAAAAAGTATAACTAATTACAGATATTCTATTCAGAAAATCATTATATAATATTAGAACTATTATTATTTTTATCTATTCATAAATCATAATTAGTTTGAATATATATATATATATATATATATATATATATATATATATATATATATATATATATATATATATATATATATATATATATATATAGAAAACATTTTGTACCAAAACTCCAATTTATCAAATATAAATATTTAGGTCAAACTGGATACTAATAACTATAACTATTTGACTAAAAAGATTTCCTAACTATAATTTAATAATTTAATCAATAATATTAATAATACTAGTAACAATATTACAATTAATACCTTTAATAATAATAATAATAAAATAACTATAAATACCAAATTGTTTCCACTATTATACAATATATATATAAACTAATAATTTATACTTTATATATCAATCATAAACTAATATATATACAAATATACATTAATACATAAACTAATCTATATACAATATACATTAATACATAAACTAATATACATTTATTATAAAACTAATACACATTTTATATAACAATTATACATTTATATTATAACCTAATATACATTATATATTACAATATACATGTATTATACTAATATACATTATAATATAAACTATATATTATATATATAAACAAATTACAATATAAACTTATATTATATCAAAAAAAAGGGGTGGGGGCTAAATCCCTAAACAATCAGAGCAGAGGAAGAGGGGGCTCACATATGGGGGCCGGCCGCGTGGGTGGCGGAGCGGTTCCGGCGCGGAGCAACGCTGGCGGAGGAGCTCCGGCGGGTTCTCGGCGGAGGGAAACGGAGCGCGGAGGAGGGGATCCGGTCAGGCGGAGGCTCGGGGACGCTGGGTCGACTCGAGGTGGCGCCAGGACACCACACCGGCGAAGGTTTGTCTCGTCGGCGGCGCCAGCGGGAGGACGTGGGGCGGCGCCAGGGTTCGGCTCGTCGGATCTGGCCAAGGTGGAGGGGAGCGCCAGTAGGGCGGAGCTCGCCAAGGGGCGGCGAGGGGTTTCTCAGCGGGCCACCAGTGGAGGGGTGCCCGACGGAGGGCTTACTCAGGCGGCGACGGGAGGACGCAGGGCTCAGCGGGGCTCCGTCTCGCCGGCGGCGAGGGGTTCCCGGCGGGGGTTTCTCGGTCGGGGCTCGCCCGGGCGGCAGCGAGGTTCTCTCTCCCTCTCTCTCTCTCCCTATTTTTGATTGTGGCGGCGGTGGTTATTGGTGGTGGGGATGATGAACGGCGGCGGCGGTGGTGGCTTATGGCGGTGGAGGTGGTGGTTCCCTGATGGTGGCGGTGGTGTTGACTCTAGGTTGTGGCGGTGATGGCATGTGGTTGTAATGGTGGACGGTTGTGATGGCGGGGCGGCGGCCGGAATGGGTGGTTTAAGGAGGTGGATCTGGTGGAGGCGACTGTTTGTTGGTCGGAAGGATGGATGGTCGGTGGCTGTGGTGGTGGACGGTTGTGTCGGTTACATGAGGAGGCCGGGAATGGAACAGTAGGGTGGCGGCTAGGTTAGAAAATTAGGTTTAGGAATTCTAGGTTTTGGGATTGGGTTTAAAAACATTGGGAAGGGAGTCTATTTATAGGATACAAAGGAAACCCTAAGAAAATGTACATGTAATAGAAATATAGGAAAAATAGTGGAAAAACTGACACACTGACCACTAACTGCTGACCCTAACATTATTTCTATTTGCCAATTAATTAGTACTAAAATAAATATTATTTATAAATTAACAATTAAATTACTAGTTAATACTAATTTAACAAATAGCTAATTACAATTTAGCCAATATTTTTCTAATTAATAAAATAATACTAATATATTCACTTAATTATTTAAATATATTTAACAATCATTTATTTACTAAATAATATATTTTGAAATTTCAAAATTCAAATAAACGTTTTCCATATAGAACAATAATTAAAACTTATTGATTCAAAAAAAATGACAGGGAAATCCTAGTAGGACAAAATCGCTTAAAATAGTAAACCAAAGCCAACAAGGACCGATAACAATCACGGTCAAATTTGTTTTTCCAAAAATTAGAATTTGCACGCTCTTCGAGATTTAGAAAATTTGAAGTTTTGAAAAATACGAAATAAAATAAAATAAATAAGAATTTTAAGAAATCAATTAACGGAGGTTGTAAATTATTCGTTCATTCATTCATTCATACATTATGTAACTCCCCGTGCGGGAGTCGCCTTGGCGACCCATCGGTCCCGAAGTCTTCCAATGTTGCTATATTCTACTCGGAACGACTATGTCGATAGTCTTTCCTTTTTATTATTGTTAACCATTCATTGTTTTATTGTTTGAACGCATAAGAAACTTGAATGTAAGCTTGTGCCTTAGCATGAGCGTGGAGCGCGGTGCGAGAGTTCTCACATTTTCTAAGTTCTTTTCCATATTCTATACAAGCATACAAGATGGGATTATTCCCTTAGCTAGGTGTATAGAGTTATTTATTAGCATGTGCGGTATTATCGCCTAGCGATTCTAGTGATAGTGTCTGTATTGTTAAGTGTCTAGGCTAAGCAAAGACGGGTTCATCGGAGCTACCCACCTTAGCGATGTTCGCATCGGCCGAGCGATACTCCGAGCGCGCCTTTGAAAGTCTAAGTCTGGATTCATCTTCGATGGGCCATTGTAAGTCTTGCATCAATTCTTCATCGGATTGATGCCAACTCTTCGAGTCGACGGCTCATTTGAGTCGTCGCACTTGTCGTTTGAATCGGCGTTCCGCTAGGGCGGAGCGGGTCATTACAGGGCCGAAACTTCGTCGAATCGAAGTCTGAACGTCATAACAGGTTAGTCGACTTGTAGATGATATTTCACCCACTTTTTTTCAACCATTTCACCTCAAACCAAATCTGAGAGGTACCTTTGTGTGTCTACTCCAAAATTTGGTCGTCGAATCCCCTAGTTCCAAGCGGTTTGCCCGTGGCATCGATTCTACGACAGGGTATCCAGAACTAATAAATTCTGTTGCCGACCACTTTTCGCCTATCTAAGGTCAGTTTCTAACCTTTTTTATTTTTATTCATAATCTAGACGTCGATACCTTTTCGATGCATATCTGAAAGTTAGTTTTCGCATCCGTTTGCTATTATTAAAAACTTATGACATTTTTTGTGTCACCAAACTCCGAAAAATTCTGTTTTTCATGTGTCCAAAAGTGTCAAAACTTCATGAATCCATATTAAACTTTATGTTGTGCAAGATTTTTCATTATAGATACTATTTTAACTAAGGTTTGGATTTTTTTATAGAATTTATTCATTTTATTTAATTATTTTTTTGGGACTAAATTAATGGGTCTAATTAAGGAAGTCATATGTGGTTGACATAAGACCTCTTGTGAAAGGGTTCCCCTATTGAAAATATAATTATAATAATATATAAATATTTATAGATAAATTTTAGAATTTAAATATGTTATTTACGAGAGGATTTGGTACCTATATGTACTTATATAATAGATACAGTATCGTAACAACGTAATGGCAATTAGGAGGCGTAATTACTCATATAATTTATATATGGTATGTTGATATAGAATATTAAGTGTAATGTATTATTATATGTGAGCTTGGGAGGATCGACAAGGACACCGGAGTTGGTTAGGCTACCTGCAGACGATAGTTACAGGCAAGCGTGCCTTTCCTTCGTTACAGATTATTTTTTTCTGTTTTGTTGTTCTTTTTTATTAGCATTGCATGACGTAGGACGTTGATACTTAGTGTCCATTTATAGATGGATGTCGATGTCATGATAGTGACATCGAGTATTGATATTAGGCATTACATACATACTGATGTGTCCATTGACACGATTGACCACAGGACACCGACACATTTATGATACGATGTTTACATGACTATTCGTGGTATTGACCTCGTGTTAGCATTCTAAATTTATTTATCAGTATTGCTTTTATTTTCGAGATGAATGTACAGACTTGATATTGCTAGATTCTAGACATGGGAATTTGGGAGAACTTGACTGCAATATCAAACATATTGTCGTGTGGTCCGTTATTTAGTGACCTTTATCTATGTAGCAGAGTAAGGGATTATCACTGTCGAAAATTGATTATCCTTGGTGCCACGACACAGGCACTGGGGACAATATTCTGCTGAGGTGCTAGTGAACCTTAGTGGAAGGGGTCTGGTATTCTAGAAAAGTATCTCACTTGCATAGCATATAGACGGATACAGTAGATTGCCTTAGTTCATTTTTTATTTCTGTAACTTGGCATGTATATTATGCACCTTGCTAGTCTTCTAAGGACCTGGCTAATTCCTAGGCTTAGACGAAGCTGAAGACTACCCGAAGGTTTACGGTTCGGGAGCTGAGACCGGAGGCGTACCGGCACAAGAGGACGGGATAGTGCCAGAGGATTTTTCGTGACCATGTTACCTTCATATTTAGTTTTGCTACATTATTTCCTTTTCTTTTCATCAGACTTGTAGTTGATTTGTCCTTTGTTTCTTTAATCTGTGGTTTCAGGATGTTTTACCTGCACAGACTTTATTACTTTTATTGCTGAATATTCGAGACATTTTCTTATTTATTCTTGATCGCTTTGTGGACTTTGTGGATGTGATTAGATATATATACCTATTGACTGTGTTGTATTTTTGGGTGTTATCATTTACAGCTTAAGTATTTCGCTAATGGGCTTGTTGTATAGCTTGGCCCATTGGTGAAGTGCTGCTGGCATGTATTCGTATACCTGGTCCTACATATTTTAGGACTGGAGCGTTACATGTTTTTGTGGTGGCCCATGCATGTCAGTTAATCACTTCAGTTACATTACTGTACCGACGTGCGCCTGCAATTAGAATAGGTAAGACCCACATGATCACATCCACATGCTTGATACCTTCCTTGACTTCGTTTCAAACTCTCACTTGACTTTTTAATTTACATCCAGTTTGATTATGTTCTAACGTAATCCTTATTTATTGGTGCTAGTAAGACGAATCTTCATAGTAGGCGTATCTTCCCCTTACTATCATATCAGTAAGGGCACAAATACTAGAAGCCATAAGTGCAGGTGGAATCTTCATGAATTTTGCAAAGTCGTGGTAATACCTAGGATAGTCGTACTATTACAAGTGTAGTGCCCCATCCCGTTCAGTCAATCGAATGAATTGGAATGCCAACGGCGTTCAGACTTAGTCATGCAACGGCTTGCTAGAAGACCTGCTAGATCGAGGTGACTCCTCGCTCAGGTGGGTAACTTCGGTGAACTTGCTTTAGCTTGGCCTTCACACTAATAAAACGAAAGTTTTCAAATGCACAAGTAGTTTTGATAATAAAAGAGATGAATCCACATAGCTAAGGAAAAAATTCCAAGTCGGGTCGATTGAGTTAGAACATGAAAAAAGGTCCCGTGGTTGGTTTAGAATTGTTGTACGATGGCTTTCAAAAGGACATTCCGTCCTTCGTCCCGTGGCTTGGGAGAAGAAAAAGTTGGTCTTCGCCACGAAGTTGTGAGTTAGCCTAAGTCATAGGCGACATTCGCATAAATTCTTGATAAAGCATGCACGGTCCTCTCGTCTAATGCTTGTAATAGCCTTTGCTCGCCCCACGAGCTAAGTTGCAACGTGCGGCTTGTGGCATAAGTCTAGCAAATAACTTGGTTGTTCAAAGTCGATCGCGTGCACGACACATTACCTCGACGCAAGGCTTGACACAGGCTTTGCTCGTCAAGTTGATACACGATTAAGTTAGGCTAAGTGATTCTAGGCGATCGAAGACATTCTAAGTACTGTTCCTTGTTTTCTACGGTTGTCAATGTTACTTGTTTTTATGATCGTAAGGCCTGTCATATAGAGTATGACTTGGGTGATGGTGTCGCATAGATTTTAAGTTGGTTTAAGGCACGATGTCACGGACTTAGTATTTTTAAGGCACGGACCACAATAATTAAATTGAGTTGGAAGGAGGGCCTTCAAATAGTCGTTCCTGAGTCGAATGAAATGATAGAAAAAGAAAGAAGAACACTCACGACCCTTGTTAGCAATCCGAAAAATGAAAAAAATTTGGAACGACAAAAGTACGAGTATAAATCGGCACAATATAAGTAAAATATGGTCAAAAATTCGTCCAACGAAGAACATTCGGATCAGATTTAATTCGTGTTTAGTATGTTTCCTATGAACCAACTCGGCACTAAAAATTTGGCATACATATAGGGCCCACCCACCTATACTCCTTCATAAACAAGGGTTCAGTGTGAGAATAAGAAGAGGTTGGATGATAGAAAACCGAAAGGTTTTTCTTTGATTGTTGCAAACAACATGTCCAAAGACTCTTGGGTTTCTTTATTTGGTTACTGTGAGACTTTTTATTCTTTTCTTTTGATAATTTTTAAGAATTGTGCCAGTCTTAATATCTAACAGCAAGATTCAAGAAAGTTCAGACTGTTGGATTTCTTGGTCATATTTTTTTGGCCAATTTTTTTTTAAATTCGTACGGTACGCGTTTAAAATGCCACAGGCTTAAAATTTGCGTACAAATCTAAAATTTTCAAAAGTACGTAAGTATTATATGTTTGTGTAAGACACAAAAAAATTTATGTATAATACGCATTTTATTCGGGTGATTGCTAACAAGGCTCACGACCATGGGTCATCGAGGCGGTCTCAAAAACTAGAAATCTTGAATTTGGTCCTGAAAAGATAGTAACAATAGAAGAAGAATGACTGTGTAAGACGTTAGTTCGAATCGAGTCTTGCATGGTCATTGGACAACTTGTCGACAAGGTAAAAGTTTTTTTCCAGCGGCATCCCCGGGCCACGAGACCGTTTCGGCCAAGGAGGAAATACGGTATAACCGAGCTGGGGGTACCGCTCAGGTTATTCGAGAACTTTCAGCGGGGCTCGCTACTTGCGTTGAAAGGGTCGTCGAATAACAAATCTATAAGTCCATGATAGCTTATGGTGCTAGTGACCTTTCATATAGATGGGTCGACACGGGTGGCAATCCTTAGGTGTACCTTTGGATTAAGTCGAGTTGAATAGGTACACGATCAGAAGACAATATTTGGGGCCTAAGATTTGGATGCAACATAAACACCGTACTTCGACATGGGATGTGGTATCGGATCTTAAGTTGTTGGCATAGAGTTGCATAAGTTTGGGTTTGAGTCATTCGAGTTTAAGTCAGGAAGTGCTGCAAGACAGAGTTTATTGTGTGACACTAAGTTCACAAGTCTTGATTGAGTTGGTCGGTGATTAAAGAGGCAAGGGCCGTGAGGCGACAATATGGTTAAGTCATACTGAGTTGTGAGGTACAGACTTAATATGGACTTGTAGCACGGTCACCTGAAAATTGGGTACTATCGTGTAGTTGCGTCTCTGAGTATGGGCCGAAAGGTAAACACGACTCGATAAGTTGACATTGTTGACACGCGAGGGGTCTAAGAGGCAAAGTATAAGTAAGTTGCTAGTACAAGGCACGAAGATGGTCTAGAGACACAAAATAGGCCGATAGTCTATGTCCTAAAACAGATCCTAAGGCAAGAGTAGAAAGACAATCGTAAAGGGATTAAGTTGCACAAAGTAAATGAACGTGTTGATTTTGTATGGGTGGGCGAGGACCTCATTCCACTAGTACAGTTGAGTACTGATACCCACACAGTTTTTATGTACAGGCATAGGTAGAAGCTCGTGGCGCGGAGCTCGCTTAGATGCGTCGAGATATGGAGTTCCTTGACGGTTCGAGGCATGCGGCTGCGTGGAGTCTGGACTTATACGAAACATAATATATGGACATCGCCTATCTAAAACTTCCGCTGGCATACTTAAATTGTATTGAGAGATGAGAGAGAGCGGAGTGACTTGTAATATGAGAAGAGTGAGCTTGAGTGATTGTAATCTTGGCCTCGTGCCATATTATAATCTTTGTTCCAATATCAATAAAATATTATTTCTGCATGACTCATGTTTTACTTCAAATTTTTGCTGCTATATTAATGTTTCCGTTTGGGACTTCTGTGCGACGACCCCGTCGCTTAGCCTGTAATCGGCCGTTATGGAACCTGTCTTGCGTAAGCTCAATTTAGGCTCACGCGGCGTCACGTCTTAGCGAGGACGATCGCTCCTACGGGAGCGTGGTGTGACAACGAGCCTGCAACCAATTGAGGAATAGGACTTGATGATCCATCCACAAGCAAGATTATAGACTTATCTCAGACTCTTCAGCATGAATGTTTCCATGTTTTTTTTTCAACATTTTGCTTTGTGTTCTTCCCTACTCGAGATTTGACTAAACCCTTCCATGTTGACTTCTTAAGTAATTCTTCCTGTTCTTTTTGTGCTAAGTTGTTGGAAAGTGTCTTATGGATTGGTCCAATGAAAAGTTTGAGAAATTATATTTAACCTTGTATTACGGAATCAAAATTTTGCAGCCAGAGAAATACTGACGAGGCAGGACTTCAGATAATGACATCATGGCTACATATGTTTCTCAAATTCTACTTGACCTATATCCTATGCATGTTGATCTCTTCTCCTATATTTTCATAAAAAGTCAATTCCGAAATCTTTTATGGATTTGGCTAAGATAAGCTCACGAACTTGCATTACTTGGCATAGTAGATGTGCACTGCAGCCATCTGTCGTATTATGGAACAAGAAAGTTATTTGCAGCCAGATGCACACTGGCATGACAGTAACTTCACATGACATAATTACGGAGATATATGGTTCTCGAGTCTTACCTAGACTATGTCCTATGCATCTTGTTTGGCCTCACATCGTTCTTGGAAATAGTTCGACAAACCCTCCTGCTTTGCTTGACCATATGGTTGTTTGAAATTGGTATATAGGTTTGTTTGACCCAGCCTTAGGCTTCCGTTACCTTCTATTTATTAAATGACTAAAACAGTTAAAACCTTATAGTTATATTATAGAATATAATTAAGCTAAATTATTGGGGTGAAGTTGATGTTGGGTAGCTAGAAACGAATAAGTTTCTTAGAGATGGATCTTAGTAAGATTATGAGTCGAGTATGAGTGCTTGGATATCTGATGGTAGAGTCTACTAGGAGAAATTTCTAGGATTAAACTGACGAGTATTATTGAATATGTTATAATACTATACCTACGATATAATGGTACGACTAGTGGTATTAGAATTCTTCTACAGTAAACACTTTAATCCTTTTTTTTCTAGCTTATTTTCGAGAAGCATCTTAGAGTTGTTTTGGGAGTATTAAGGAAGGAGAGATTGTATGCTAAGTTTAGTAAGTGTGAATTTTGCCTTAATAGAGTTACTTTTCCTGGATACATTATCTCGGGAGAAGGACTTTCAGTTGATCAGAAAAGATAGCTACCGTAAGGTCTTGGCCAACACCAACATCGGTTGCAGAAGTTAGGAGTTTTTTCGGGCTTACAGGATATCATCGCAGGTTCGTAGAGAATTTCTCATGGATTGCAGAGCCGATGACACGGTTGACCCGTAAGGATCAGGAGTTCCGGTGGACAGAAGCTTGTCAGAAAGTTTTTGAAGAGTTGAAGAAGATGTTGACCTCAACACCTATTTTGACCCGTTCTTCTTGATCGGGAGGATTCATTGTATACAGTGATGCGTCGGGTAGTGGACTTGGATGTGTTTTGATGCAACACGGAAGGTCACAGCCTACGCATTGAGGCAACTAAGGGCACGTGAGAGAATTATCCTACTTATAATTTGGAATTAGCTATTGTGATCTTTGCATTGAAGATGTGGAGTCATTATTTGTATGGAGAGCGTATGGAGATATTTACGGATCATAAGAGCTTGAAGTATGACTTCACGCAAAAGAAGTTGAATATGGAACAGAGGCGATGGTTGGAGCTCATGACAGACTATAACATAGATTTACAGTACCATCTTGGCAAGGTGAATGTAGTAGCGGCTACATTAAGTAGGAAGCCTACTGCATATTTCTTGACAGCACAGCTACAGTTATTAGAGAATCTTCAGGAGCTTGGAATAGAAGTCATTATGCTGGGACACAGCAATGAGTGTCAATCTTGAAGTATAGCTATCACTTGTGGATAGAATCAAGGCAGTGTTACCAACAGATGCAAGATTTTAAAGACTTTGTGAGAGGATATTGGTGAGGGCAACAGATACTCAGACCAGAGCTTGTGACGCAGACAGTCGAGAAAGTATAGCGGATTCAGAGTCATCTTCAGGCAGATCAAGACTGACAGAAGCATTGGGCCGATACGCATCATCGACCACTGGAATTCAAAGAGGAAGAACATGTATTTTTGGGGATCTCAACGACTCGGGGCACTATTAGATTCGGGAGTAGGAGGAAGTTGAGTCCAAGGTATATTGGACCGTTCGATATCATTGAGCGTGTAGGAGATGTGGCATATCGTCTTGCATTACCCCTGTCACTAGAGAGAGTGCATGATGTATTCCATGTCTCACAGCTGAGGAGGTATGTGACTGATCCCAGTCATGTGGTCGATCACTCTGAGATCACGATAGGACCCAATTTATCATACGAGGAGCAGCAGGTAGGTATCTTGGATACGAGTGAGAAGATGCTCAAAGGACAGACGATTAGACCGATTTGTGTCGTATGGAGGCACCATTCTTCTGGAGAATCAACTTGGGAGAGTAAAGATTCTATGTGTGAGCGTTATCCCCACTTATTCGTAGATACCGGTAAGTCTTAGCCTAATTATTCATATGATAAGATTTTTTTATATAATTATGTTATTTTTAATTTCGAGGACAAAATTTTCTAAGGTGGGTAGGTTATAAGTCCCCTGATTTTTGGATTTTATTTTTAATTATTTTATATGGATATTTTTAATATTAAAGTCAATAATGATTATGATAGTAGTTTACCGTAGCTTTGACTTTTGAAGCACAAAAAATATTGTTTTCTCAAATCCAATTCCATATTAGAATTCTAGACTCATCCACCTTCAGTTTGATATATCATGTCCCATCAAAATTTGCTTTTCAACATTCTTTTGGCTTCACACAATTTCGGGTCAACTTAGGCTATTTGATCATTTATCGTAATTCTAGGCCCAACTTCTAAATTGATTTCGGGACTTGACATAGATCGAAACCATATGACCCAATAAATAGTTTTGATACATTTTGGGTCTACAATGTATATGCCTAGGGTGTACCATCCAATCGAGTTCCCATGTACTACTTATTTGCAAATGGCACATGAGACTCATTAAATTAATTTTCGGGTCCAATTTGACTAGTAATGCTACTAGGACCCTAACCTAGTCAACCCTACTAGTTAGAGCCCAACTAGGAGTACCAAAACTAAGTATACATATATTTAAATTTATTTTAAGGATTAAATTGCATCCATATGCAATATTTCCAAATATTTTCGATTTGGTCAAACTACTATCCAAATTAGGAAACCTATTACTAATAATATAATTTGGAGAACCAAATTATATCCAAATTAGATCAAACCAAAACCCATTCCCTAATAATATAAATAAAAATCAACCCTAACCTTTTTCTCTCTCTTCATACCCACCAACACCCCACGTAGCCCCTACTTGCACGCGGCCACAACCTCCCAACCCAAAATCCTAGCCGACCCTCCTTTCTTCACAAAATATGATTTTTCCTCAATTTTTGTGCCAACCACCACCAATCTTGTGACCTTTTCGACGTTCTCTTCCACCCTTTCAACTGTAGGAGCAACCTTACGGCCGTTAGAGAGGCGCACGACGCGCTACTTGGGCCGAAACTTTGCCGAATCGAAGTCTGACACGTCACATCAGGTTAGTCAACTTGTAGATGATATTTAACCAACTTTTTCTCATCCGTTTCTCATAAAACGAAATCTATGAGTTACCTTTGTGTGTCTACCCCAACCTTAGGTCGTCGGATACCCTACTTCCAAGTGGTTTATCCGTAACGTCGATTCTACGACAGGGTGTCCAGAACCGATAAATTCTATTGTTGGCCATTTTTTGCCTATCTATGTTCAGTTTCTAACCTTTTTTTATCCTTTATTCATAATCTAGACGTCGATAACTTTTTGACGCATATCTGAAATTTAGTTTTCTCATCCGTTTGCTATTTTTAAAAATTTATGATATTTGCCGTGTCATCGAACTCCGAAAAATTCTGTTTTCCTTGTGGCAAAAAGTGTCAAAACTCCATGAATCCATATTAAACTTTATGTTGTGCAAGATTTAACATTATAAATACTATTTTAAATAAGTTTTGGAATTTCTACAGAATTTATTAATTTTATTTAATCATTGTTTCGGGACTAAATTATCGGTCTAATTGAGGAAGTCATATGTGGCATTGACATAAGACCTCTTGTGAAAGGGTTCCCCTATTGAAAATATAATTATAGTAATATATAAATATTTATAGATAAATTTCAAAATTTAAATATGTTATTTACGAGAGGATTTGGTACCTATATGTACTTATATAATAGATGTAGTGTCGTAACAACGTTATGGCAACTAGGAGGCGTAGTTACTCATATAATTTATATATGGTATATTGATATAGAATATTAAGTATAATATATTATTATAGGTGAGATTGGGAGGATCAACAAGACACCGGAGTTGGTCAGGCCTACCCACAGACAGCAGTTACAGGCAAGCGTACCTTGCCTTCATTACAGATTATTCTTTTTTGTTTTGTTGTTCTTTTTTATTAGCATTACATGACGTGGGACATTGATACTTATTATCCGTTTATAGATGGATACCGATGTCATGATAGTGATATCGAGTTTTGACATTAGACACTACGTACGTACATACTTATGTGTCCATTGACATGATTGACCAAAAGGATACCGACACATTTATGATGCTAGGTTTACATGACTATTCGTGGTATTGACCTCGTGTTAGCATTCTATATTTCTTTATCAGTATTGCTTTTATTTTTGAGATGACTGTACAGACTTGACATTGCTATATTCTAAACATGAGGATTGGGGAGAACTTGACTACAATATCAGACCTATTGTCGTGTGGCCTATTGTTTAGTAACCTTTATCTCTGTTGCATAGTAAGAAATTATTACTGTCGAGAATTGATTGTCTTTGGTGCCACGATACATGTACTAGGGACAATATCCTGCTGAGGTGCTAGTGAGCGTTAGTGGAAGGGGTCTGGTATTCTAGAAAAGTATCTCACTTGCATAGCACATAGACGGATACAGTTGATTACCTTAGTTCATATTTTTATTTCTGTACCTTGGCATGTATATTATGTACCTTGTTAGTCCTCTGAGGACCTGGCTATTTTCCAGGCTTAGACAAAGCTGAAGACTACCCGGAGGTTTACGGTTCAGGAGCTGAGACTAGAGGCGTACCGGTACAGGAGGACGAGATAGCGCCAGAGGATTTTTTGTGACCATGTTACCTTCATACTTAGTCTTGCTATATTATTTTCTTTTCTTTTTACCAGACTTGTAGTTGATTTTTACTTTTTTTATCTGTGATTTCAGGATGTTTTACCTGCACAGTCTTCATTACTTTTATTGCTGGATATTTGAGATATTTTCTTATTTATTCTTGATCTCTTTATGGACTTTGTGGATGTGATTAGATATATATACCTGTAGACTGTGTTGTATTTCAGGATGTTATCATTTATAGCTTAAGTATTTCGCTAATGGGCTTATTGTGTAGCTTGGCCCATTGGTGAAGTGTTGTTGGCTTGTATTCGTATAACTGGTCTTACGTATTTTGGAACTGAGATGTTACATTTATGTATAAAAGGGGGAATGTATGGAACAACAAGTATTAGTTCAGGCAGCTTGTCGAGTATTTTCTTCTGTTTCAATCAATATAGCCGCAGTGACATCCAATGTAATTACGACTTGCACTTCATTGCAAGCTATGAATGAAAATCATATTTCTATCTTCCTATACTGCGTGTTCAATTACTCTGAAATTTATGAAGTTTCAACTTAATGTTTCAAATAAGAATGATCAAATGTAATATTCTTGCCTTGTACGATTGCAATTCCCGACTCGTACTGTATCAAGCCTTAGCAAGGACGATAGATTCAACATAATGATAATGGGGATGAATGGTCCATCGAATCGGGGCATGACAGATACGGTCCTGTGGCCCCAGGCTAGCGAATCGAGGGCACGAAACCTTGTCGATAAGTTGTCCATGACCATGCACCTACGAGAACTTTTAGACTCAATGTAAATGCATGCCCTAACCGTCACAACTTACTTTCCTTTGGCTTACTTCTTTTCTTTTCCATACTTTTTTTGCAGAGCCCAAACCAGGGTTGCCTCGACAACTGACCTACAGTCCCGACATCTTTTCTCGACGAATGGCCTACAGTCCCGACATGTTTCTTCTCGATGACTGACTTATAGTCCCGACATATTTTAAGTTTTTTCATACTCTTATTGACTCAACTCATGAATGGCTAATTGATAACCTTCAAGCATAACTTGAACAAAACATGTTTTTCATGTGCCATAGACCGTGGCTAACTTTTCTATAACCAACTGTGGCTCATGTCTTAACCCAACGTGTGTTCTATGCGACACTACTGTCCAAGTCATACATTATATGATGAGCCTTGGGATCGTGGGACTATGTGACTTGACAATCGCATAAAATATGGGGCAGTGCTTGCTGTGACTTCGATAGCCCAATAAAACACTTTCCTAACTCAATCATGCAACAACTTGACAAGCAAAGGCTATGCCAAGCCTCGCCTCGTAGGAACGTGTCGTGCACGCGTTCGACTTGAACATCCAAGTTCTTTGGGTGCCTAGACTTATGCCATAACCCGTGCAATACAACTTAACCCGTAGGACAAACAATGGCCATGCCAAGCTTTAGACGCTAGAACCGTGCATGCTTTATCAAGCATTTGTGTTGGCGACGCCTATGACTTTGGTTAATTCATAGCTTTGTGGCGAAGACCAACTTTTCTTCTCCCAAGCTACGGGACGAAGGACCGAGTGTCATTTTGAAAGCCATCGTGCAACACTTCTAAGCCGACCGTGGGACATTTTTTCATGTTCTAACTCAGTTTGACCTAAGTTGAGATTATTCCCTTATATATGTGGATGCGTCTCTTTTATTATCAAGCCTACTTGTACAGTTGAAAGCTTTCATTTTATTAGTGTGAAGGCCAAGCTAAGGCAAGTTCATCGAAGCCACCTACGTGAGCGAGGAGTCGTCTCGACCGAGCGGGTCTTCGAGCAACCATTGCATGACTAAGTTCGAACGCCGTTGGCGTTTCATTTTATCTGATTGAGCTAAGTGGGATGAGATATTACATTATAAACTACTCAAAAAAAGTTTCGTCCTCGAAACTAACTGAGTACACTTTTCGACTTATAACTTGATTCAATATCCAACGATTCTCGCACACATTCCTCTTATGCATTTCTTCAATCCGAGCCAAGCTTGTGCTTTGGTTAACTTTCGGCAAGAACAACTATATCTCGACTTGGTAACTTACACTCGTCGCGTACACGGACAATCTCAGTTCTAGGAAAACCATCCGATCAACCAACATTCAAGTTTGTCTCAAATCTAATGATCGTACTACCATCAATATTTCTTCAAAACACGATTTCAAAATCCTCGATACTTTGTCATTCCTCTAGTCTGACTTGAATTCAACGTATCATTTAGTTGGAACGTGCACGTATTCCAGGCATCTCCAAAATATGTGCATTTTAGCCAAGCCTCGTGATAGAGAATCCTCCATCACCACTCGAATCGGATCGTACACATATTCAAGCATCCCAGAAATATATGTATTTTAGCCAAGACTCGTGAGTGGTGTCTTCACAATTCCTATCTCTCGCACATGGACGTCTGCCTAACTGCTAGACTATTCTTCCAGGCTATAGTCAACTGTCAGTATTGGAATCATAGTTTCCAAACAATAATATCAACACTGACCCCAAACCTAAGGTCAAACTAAAGTTGATAATACAGGTTTTCTACCCAAGCTCGTATCACTCCGATTTTTAAACTTCGAGCATAGATTTCATCTATTCGCACTCGTAGCGTTCAATCCCAGGGGTCGAGTCATTTAGCAAAGCCATCCTATCGTAAATTCTGCTCAACCAAGTCCTCTGCATATCATTATCATACATCCAAACTAGCAATTCACATAATTTGTCTCTTCGAACATGTTCGATAAAATCTACCTATCCATTCGTCCTAAGTCAAGCACGCTACGACGCGATTTATCTCTAAACCAAAATTCTTATTCTATATTCCCTAAGTAGTTTATCACAATTCACGTAATCGATCACAAAGTCATCTAGCTTAACAATATTTTGTGCCCCAATCTCATGCAAGTTCGATCATCCACGTGAGACATGAAATCACCATACATTCCCTCAGGATAATCGTTCTTATCGAGGCGTAACTCTTGCTTTGAGTCTAGACTAATTCATTCATGATATGCAGATTGGACTACATAATCTTCATGTTTACTCAATCGTCAATCACAAGTCCGACCAATCCTCGAATTTACCTTCGTATGAAACCATAAGTCGAAGGAATCCAAATTGTCATGCCTTGATCTCCCGAGTTTGATCATTCCCGCGACATGAATCACCATGTCAGCGTTCATACGGAATGGTCATCCCAAACCTGACGTAACGTATGTGCGAGGCTGGAGTTGCACTCTCGCAAGACAAGATCGACGACGTTGTGGTTATCGTCGAAGAAATCAAGAAACGATTATTTTCATCCAAGCATTCATTTCAATAAAAATCTCCAAACATAGCATCCATCGAAACAATAACATTTTACACGATAGTCATTCCTCGAATCAAAGTACCCCGAGTTATTACATATCGATCTTTGATACACCTTAATACCATCGATGATATATGTAACCTGACGATCTTCATTTGCAACGAATTCTGAGTTGTACAACTGATGCTATCATCCGAATTGGACATTCCATAATCTTCTCGATATTCAAGACCAAATTCGATCATTATCCCCCGAACTAGTTACATGATCAATTTATTCAAATCCATAATCTTATATGTTCATCCATCTATTTTAAGTCATCGAGCAACATATATTCCAATTCTTAGAGTCATTCTCAATTATTTGAATTATTTTCATGCATGCTATCATCCAATCATGCTAACTTTTTATATACGATTCATATTGATTTTCACGATCGAGTCATCCATTCGTACACATTAACTTTTTCTTGATTCAGTTTTAACTACTTAATCTTTTTTGTATTTCATACTTGAACAATCCCAATCTCGTGCGCGTCATTTCTAATTCGTTCAAATCAATTTCATGCTAGCTATCAAGTCATGACTAACTTTGAAACACTCTTTCTAAGGCTTTGCGTACTCGTCGCCTGCTGATATACCTGTTGGCATCCCGTATCCTCAATCGATCGTCATCCCTGAGGCTATCCCATACACCACTCAGGGATGAAGTTATTCGATAAATCCTCGAAACAAGTTTTGAATCATCATTCGATTACTTCAAATTTTTCTTCGAACCTTTCCTCAAAATCCAAGCACGCTCATCTATATCGCATCGATGATAACATCGTCTGATGGCATCCCTATCGATAGCTATCCCGTATATTATGAATCAAGTCAAACTCGTTCCCTTTTTGAGAAGATTCGCATCTCGTGCATAACTTTCTAAGGTCTACTCAATTCATGGTGTATATGCCCAGCCCGACTTAGCAAACCGTGCTTATTTGAAGTTAACTTTGTTCAACTAATTTTCTTTTGTGCGATTTTTAAAAATATTTAGACTTATTGTATGGACATCTCGTAGGACATTTGAGAGAGAGCTTATCAACGGTATCGATTATGGAATATCAGAGTTTGCAGAACATCATCGAAGTTAATCAATCGAAAGTCCAAGGACGTAAAGCCGTACGCTGATACCATTATGTCATGCCCCGGTCCCGTATGACCGATCGTCCTCGCTAAGGCATAATGCCGCGTGAGGCTAGATTGTGCTCACGTAAGAATGGTTCCATAATGGCCGATTATAGGCTAAGTGATGGGGTCGTCGCACAGAATTCCTTAGAAAAAATACTGAATAAATAGTAGCGAAAAGTTGAAGCAAAACACAAGTCATTCAAAATTTTCTTTATTGATATGGAAACAAAGATTACAATTATGGCACGATGTCATGATTATAATCACTCAAGCTTACTTTTCTCTCAATACAAGTCATTCTTCTCTCTCTCTCTTCTTTTAGTACAATTTGACGAGCTAGCGGATGCTTCAGAGATGCGATGTCAATACATTATGTCCCGTATAAGTCCAGACTCGATGTGGCCATAGGTCTCAAATCGCCAAGGAACCCCAGGTCTCGACGCATCCAAGCGAGCTCTGAGCCACGATCTTCTACCTATTTCTGCACATAAATACTATGTGGGTGTCAGTACTCAACTGTACTGGTAGAGAGAGCTCCTCGTCCGCCTAAACAGAACTAACACGTTCATTTACTTTGTGCAACTTAATCCCTTATGATTGTCTTTTTATTCTTGCCTTAGGATCGATTTTAGGACATAGACGTCTGGCCTATTTGTGTCTCTAGACCATCTTTATGCTATCACACGGATAACTTTTGTATCCTTGCCTCTAGACCATTCTCGTGCTTGCCTTATGGCCCATACTTTGTGCAACTTAATCCCTTATGATTGTTTTTTTATTCTTGCCTTAGGATCGATTTTAGGATATAGACGTCTGGCTTATTTGTGTCTCTAGACCATCTTCGTGCTATCGTACGGATAACTTTCGTATCCTTGCCTCTAGACCATTCTCGTACTTGCCTTATGGCCCGTACTTTGGGATGCAACAATATGATTCATGTCATCGACTTGGTTCGTGCTTCAACATCGAGGTCCTGCCTCGCAACTTAGCATGACTTAACCCAACTTGCCTTACGGCCCTTCTCGACTTAACTCAAAATGACTCAAGTCTGACTTATGCAACTTTATGCTAATGACTTAATACTCGACGTCACATTTCATGTCGAAGCACGCGTCTTTTCTATAGCCAAATCTTAGGCTTCTTAAGACTTGTATTGCAACCGTACATACCATATTTGTCCCATTCGTGCCATGCTTGCACTTTCTTTTATTCGATCGACACCGTGTATGCGGATTACCCTCAGCACACCAACTTTTCTATATGAAAGGTCACTGGCAATTCAAGCCATCTTGGATATGTAGGTGGTGCAGACGAGACCCTTGCATCTAAGGTTAGCTATCACGCCTCGATTCGTTGAGTCATTTATTCCCATATTTATCTCTTGGAATCGATGATCCTCGTTTGGGCGTGATATCGTACAAGTCTGTTATTGCACGTGTACAAGGCAAATATGATACATAATTGATTATCTTCGAATATGAGCACATCGCAGCGGCAAAAATAGACAAATTAAAGTTAATAAGGACAGTCTTTCTTATTAAATAGAAATACATCACTTCTTTATAGCAGCGGAGATAAAAGGATAACTTGAAGTCACACAGAGATATATAAAAATTTATTCTCTTTATTGATAATTGAAGAAGAGTACAAGACTCGTATTGGAATACAATGCTTACAACACTTCTCACTTTACATTGATAGCCACTAGACAAATGTTAGAAGACTTATATTTGAAACTTTGATACATTGGATTACAACTCGATATACTGACTTGGCTTACAACTCACTGGTTAACGGATTACAATGTTCCATACATTATGACCTTTATAAACAAAAGGCATCATCTTGTACGAGCAGAGCTTCTACATGCCTAACAAATCTTCGATGCCGCGGAACTAATCAAGTCAATCTTCGTGTATAGAATATCCCAAGCACGAGTACCTGTCCACAAAATGTGGGTCAGTACATCATCTATGTACTGGCGAACAGAATCTAACCCACTCGCCTAAACCAACACTAACTGGTCAATTTTAGCAAGCATTTATTAGAATAATCTTTCTAATTGGGATCTAGCATTAGTTTACAGTTCATGAGCAGAAACATTGAATATATAAACTTGTTATCTCCTTTCTTTTGTAAAGGCAACATTAAAACATACTTGGTGTTATCAAGTTCTGACAGTGTACATTTAGAGGCATCTTTTAAGTATCGTTGAGTTAACATTAGCCAAACATGTCATAGGTATTCTTTTAGTAAGGCAACACTCCAGCATATTGTATTTAACATGTTGAGCATGTTATAGAGTTCTCACTTAAAGGCAACATCATAATATCGCCTTGTTTAGCATGATTAAGCAGACAATTCAACCAACATATATTGCATATATCACATTTAAGTAATTTCTTACCGATATCCGACTCCATGTACCTGCATAAGAATACAAAATAATATGATATACTTACTCTACCTGCATAAAATATTCATTAGCATGCATCCTGACTACATGACCACTGGTGCTGTGCACCATTAAGGACTTTGCCATATAGGACTTCATAGGTTATGGGATGTGCCCTTCACCAGGTTGCGAGCCCAAATGAAGGTCCCAATACCGTGTGCCACCAAAGCACGACGATTCCCTCCTAGGCCGACTCAATCCCACCGCCGTGGGTATCATTCGAGGAAATAATACCTTGTATACAAGTTTGCCCATGGTCATGCGAATGCGTATCCGACTCGATCGTGTTCGAAGTCGCATGATAAATTATTAAGATAAGTAAAAGCAATATTTCATTATCTCATATTTCCAATATTACCACATGTTTACTTGGTGATCTCAACGATCCCAAACCTCATCATTTCTCATTGCATCAATTATTGCAATATTTTTCATATCATTCCTTTCTAAGAGGACAAAAAATATTTCATTCATCTCAATAGGACCTACAGCATTTTATTCATTTTATAGGAATATTATTCTTTCCTTCATTTCTTATAAGGAAACATGCAACAACAATAGTTACGTAGAAGGTACATGATTCTAATATTTTATTCAGTTCTTTGTGTTAATAGCATAACCAGTTTATTTCTCATGTATCATTCATGCAGCATCTCATTACTCAAGTATTTCATTACTTAAGCAGTATTAACAGAAGGGATGTTATCAATTCATTTCAAGCATCAAGTCATATTGACAGTTCAAGTGTGATTCGTTCAGTAATTCAATGATCATGCGTTGTACATTTCAACATTAGGCAACATAAGCATCTCTATTATCCAGTAACCAAAACACGGGACATTTAGGGACAATTCATGACATCGTATTACTTTATTTTATTAAGCATGTGGAGTAAGGAGGAGGGAGGACAGTTCCACTCACTTGCATAAAAGGGTCTTCTTATTCCGATTGCACACGTTCACACTAAGCGTAGTTCCACCAGCGAGCCACGTTCTAATACTCATACTGTTCAGCCAGCTAAGAGACTGTATCAGTCTCAATTATCTTGATTCCCAACATAAGTCACGGTCCAATATTCTGATAGCATCCA
Source organism: Iris pallida (assembly GCA_029216955.1). Taxonomy (NCBI): domain Eukaryota; kingdom Viridiplantae; phylum Streptophyta; class Magnoliopsida; order Asparagales; family Iridaceae; genus Iris; species Iris pallida. Next base: position 13,940,879 of record JANAVB010033820.1, on the reverse strand, counting down.
ACAAGCCAACCAAATGCCTTGTACGGAGCGGGGCATTACAATTGCTAGCCCTGCTTAAGTCCTCGAATCACCGACGACGTGTCCTTGCCTAACTACCTTGCTTCCCTCCTAGGCCGATACGGTCCTGTGGCCCCAGGCTACCAAATCGAGGGCACAAAACCTCATCGATAAGTTGTCTATGACCACACACCTACGAGAACTTCTAGACTCAACGTAAATGCATGGCCTAACCGTTACAACTTACTTTCCTTTGGTTTACTTTTTTTCTATACTCTTTTACAGAGCCCAAACCAGGCTTGCCTCGGCGACTGACCTATATTCCTGACATCTTTCCTCGGCGACTGGCCTACAGTCACGACATATTTCTTCTCGGTGACTGACCTACAGTTCCGACATATTTTTAGTGTTTCCATACTCATATTGACTCAACTCATGAATGGCTAATTGATAGCCTTCAAGCATAACTTGAACAAATTGTGTTCTTCATGTGCAATAGACCGTGACTAACTTATCTATAACCAACCATGGTTTGTACCTTAACCCAACTTGTGTTCTATGCGATACTGCCGTCCAAGTCATACTTTATATGACGAGCCTTGGGATCGTGGGACTATGTGACTTGACAACCATAAAAAATATGAGACAGTGCTTACTATGACTTCGATAGCCCAACAAAACTCTTAAGTCTAATTCAATCGTGCAATAACTTGACAAGCAAAGGCTATGTCAAGTGTAACTGCACCTTCCTATTTTCGAGAATTTTAAATAATAATAAGTTGATTTAAACCATTTTTAATAATAAATTTTATGAATATTTTGGAGGAAAAGGAAATTAGGAGCAGGAATTTGAATTTGAAAGTTTGTTGTAACAAATAAACTTTTGGCCCACCACTTGTAACATCTCACTTTTCTTTCTAACTAATTTTCTGAACTCAGTGTAATTAGTGAAAGGAAAGGGTTGTTTTTGGAAAATTTGATTGAGTGAAGGGGCTGCTCTGAAATCCCTTGGAAGCGGAAGGGCTAGAGTGCAAAATATGCACTCTTTGGTTTATATGTTGTAGAAATAGAGAGAATGCCATTTTTCATTCGGATCTCTTCCCAAAATTTTCTTCCCCAATTTTAGCCGAGCCAAACCCAAATTTTCTCGTCTGCGACGAAGAAGGAGACGATGGCGACTGCGATGAAGAAGGAGATCATGGCAAAAATTTCTTCCTCCACCGTCGACTCTACGGCGAGGACCGGTGACTTCTCGTCGAGCTTGGCTAGCGTTGGGTGATTTTCTTCCCAAATCGAAATACGAAGTTGGATCTCGGCATTCTCGTGTCTTCTTCGATCTCGGATCGGTGAGTCCGCTCAATCCCTCGCGTTTGTTCGTTTCCGAAATTTTCTTCTTATCCGTTCGGTTTGCAATCGTAGAACGGGATCCCATCAACTGACTTAACCCTTCCCGAAGAACCGATCTCTTTCGACCATTAGAGTAAGTTATTCTTTGATTATTTTGTAGAACCTGTTCTTTCCTGAGTTTGGTTTCGATCTGTACAACTGATTGTACCCAGGTTCAGAATCGAGCACGATCTGTTCGACTCTCCTTATCGGTGGTTTGTCTTTGAAGCATTAACGATCGGTCACCGTTCTCAGCTCTGCTGGTGAGTTTTCGATTTGAAATCTTTAGATCTAAATTCTCGTGTGCGTAGATTTTGATTGGCGAATTATTTTCCTTCTGTTGATGATTGGGTATTCAGAAGTATCGTTGGAACCATTCTAGTAGCAGAGTGTCTTATTCGTGTCCTTGTTGGAGAGGCTATCTTTAAGGTAATTACTACTTGAATCTCTTTCTATTTCAGTTTATGCAGTTCATTTTGCTAAGTTCTAGTGTCTGTTGATACTTCATGCTTTGTGTTCCTCGGGCGTACGTGTCCGCTCTTTTGGAAGATGGATCGTGTCCAAATTTCTATGTTGTTCGTGTTAAGTTCGGGTCGTGTCCGATATATGGGTTCGTGTCTGCTGCGCTCGTTTTCAAACTGGCATATGTGGTTTCAAATGGCGACGTTATGCAGGGATTTATCGAGTTGAGGCAGGGGTTGATTCATATTACGGTTTCGATTGGGTTGTATATTCTTTCAAGTATATTTTGTGTATAATTTTTCTTGTATATTTTTTTGTTTGTGCAAAGGATGGGTTGAGTTCATATTTTTGGTAGCTGTTGGAGTTTTATCCAATATGTGTTTGATTGAAATAGTATAGTTGGCTCTTGATTATGTCACAGTGAGTATATGAATACTTGTGGGCTGTGATAGTAGGCTGGAGCTTGTGGAGTTCAATATTTTATATTTGTTAAAGCTTGGCAAGTTGTGCATGAGCATTTGCTGATTTAGGCCGGGCCAATAGGAGAATGGGAGTAGTGTTGCTATTTCTTTCTTAGCTGTTTACGGATGTAACCCCGCTTTCCCTGAATTTTAATTTTTAATAATTTTAAATACTATTATTTATATTGGTGGAATATTATTTTTGAAGAATAGTCATTTATTAATTTAATACTCCCTTGTAATTTTATTATTTAAATAATTGTTATTAATTTTAAGGAGAAGGCACTAGCAATCTTAGAGTGCTCTCCAAGTATTCTAACAACTCTAATAACTATAACAAACTTTCTAACTAATGAAGAAGCATAGAAAAAGACAAAAAAAGCCCATGTGGCTCAAAACAGAAGGAGCATCATGCGGCTCATAAATCCTTCAGAATTTTATGCGGCTCGGAACTCCCCAACAGCTCCATGCAGCTCAGGCAAAGACACGTGGCCATACGCTGTCTGCTTCTACAGCTGGCCATAAAGCAGCCTCCCAATTAATTGCTCTGATGACAGCTCTGACACAATGAATGACAGCTCTGACGCAATGAATGGCAGCTCTGACATAAAGCTGAAATAATGATGGCGTGCTCCTTGGAAAAAGAAGGAAATCTTTTTTAACTGGCAGGATCCGTCGAGTCCCAAAGCACCCCTATGTGGCTGTCCTCTTCATGCGGCTGCCTCCTTCATGCGGTTGCCTTCTTTATGCGGCTGCCTCCTTCATACGGCTGTCTCCTTCATGCGACTGCCACCCTCATGCGGCTGCTACCTTCATGCGGCTATGATCGTGGGGGCCACCCGTATGCGGTTCACTTAGAGACCGTACTCATACGGCTCTATCAAAACATCCCACTAACGACAGTTGAGACACGTGGCATTCTTATCTCCCTCGAAATTATGGCTGCTAGCAAATCATAACAAACTCAGATTTGTTACAATCATCATAATTACCCAAATCAAATCAGATCAGATAAATCGAACACGTGGCAGGAGATCCGAGCCTATCATCACAAATTATAAAAATCTATGGCAATCAACATTAATTGCCCATAGGATTTGGTGCAATCCACATTAATTGCCCAGATTTGTTACAATCAAAATTAATGGTCCAAATGATTGGCTGCCGACTTTTCAAGGGAGAATCATCGCAAACCCTAATGATTGCACCCCCACCTCTATAAATAGCAAGGTGCCATTCCCTTGCAAAGGATCTGGACATCTGAAGACCTGAAGACCGAGGAGACCTGGAGAAAAGAGAGCACAGAGAGACAAAGGCACGCACAGAGGATTCTTCCTAGGCATCCCGAGAGCATTTCTTCACCAGAGCCAAGGCTACGTCCGATCGTCCAAGGAGTAAGGCAGAGCTGCCATCGCTTTTTCGAGCCTCTACCGTCACCCCCCAGAATCAAAAATAAACAATCGTACTTAGATTGCTGTACCTAGGTTTTCGTTCCTAGGCTTTCTGTGTACGAACGAGTTTGTATTGTGAGTCTAAGTCCAGTCCTCCTATATAGTTGTTCTGTACTTTTACAATTAATGGCAAACACGATGGCGACTCTTCTGGGGACAAACTTCTCCACGGCTGAGGAGTTGGTGACGCAATCGGACGCAGCCAAGCTTGGCTCCACTCAACAAATACTGGTCGCCCGGTTCGACCAGCAGGCGTTTGAAGAAATGCTCTCCGACGGGAGCGCTGGCCCAATCCAGCGGCGAGCCCGCATGAAGAAGGCCCGCAGGGAATGGAGGCCCAAAACATTCGCTCCTCTCCAAGCTCTCGAAGGAGTACTCTCTGTTGCACAAGACGGCGAAAAGGACCCTCTTGCGGCCTCACTTCAGACCATAAAGGACTCTGCTGTCCCCAAGTCCGGTAGAAGAAAACACTATGATACTGGACTTGCAGAGGCAAAGATGAACTCTATACGGTCCGAGCCGCATAAGGGCGCCAGCCGCATGAAGAAGGCTCATGCGGCCGCAACTGCCAACTGCATGGAGAAAACTCATGCGACCATAAAAGTCAGTCGCATACAGAAAGCCCATGCGGCCAGAACCACCAGTCGCATGCAGGCATCCTGCACGACCATGTCTTCCAGCCGCATCCTAGAGTTTCATACGGCCACCGCTTCTAGCCGCATACAGAAGACTCATACGGCCACAAAGGATAGCCGTATGTAGACAGCCTGCACGGCCACTAATCCCAGCTGCATACCGTCTGCTCCATGCGGCTCACGGTCAGTCTTTGACCGCCTCTCGTGCGGTTCTGACTCCAGATGTGCCCAAAAACATATGCCAGACTCTCTGCGGCACCATTTGGACTCTTTCTACTATGAACCCTCAGGTGTTAGAGTGAAGAAGTCTAGGACAGCGCGGGCTCGGCGAACTCAGTCAGCTGTCCCAACCTCTGACCATCCGAGCGCTCCGCTTACTGTTATACGGGCCTCCGATGGAATGTTGTACCGAACCACTCGAGTCCAGCCCCCGACGGCAAACAGACAGAGTGGTTCCCAAAAGTCTCCCAACAATCAGGAAGCAAACATGGTGCCAATACACTCGGATGCTCGAGTTTCCCAGGTTGCTCAAAATACACCTGACTTGCGTGACGTGATCTGTCACAAGCACAAAGAAAGAGAAGAAGCCTCGTTGTGCAGAGAGTCCTTCCCTGAACATCACTGCACTCAAGTCATTATCAAATGCTGCTGCAGCAAGGCAACCACACAAGAGGAGCGGTGATCCGTCTTCCAACGACTACAACACCCAAGCTCGGAAGACGAGGCGCTTCTTTTTGCCTCCTGCAATTCTGCTCACAAGATCCCTGGTAGAGGGAGAGGAAAGAAAACAAACGTGTCCAGTCCTAAAATCTCAACCAAGAAACTATCTTCTAAGCGGTTGTCCACGACCGATATGGGAGGAGTTTTCCAAGGTACTCGTTCAAAGACGAAATCTGCCACACTTGGAGATTCGTCGTCCACATCTCTGGGAGGCACTGGAGCTGGGGGTAGCACTCCTCCAAATATCCACGACAACCCAGTATTCCAAGAAGATAATCCAGGGGAAACGATTTTCCCAATAGACGCAGCAGTTTCTGACGTCCCTGAGGACGTCAACTCTCAAGATGAGGCAAGCTCTGAAGCTGGGGGTACCACTCCTTCTGAGTCCGAACCAGAGGAGAATATTCCCACAGACCCTGACGACTTCTCTGTACAAGGGTATGACTCAGAGGGCGCGTCCTCTACCGTCCCTTCCATCTCTCCTCATGTGAGGACGGTATTCATGACAGACAGCAACCAAGATGGTTCCAGTGATCGCCAACGCTTCGACACTCTGGAGGCCATATTGTACGCCTTGGTCAAGTCTGTGGACGAGATCAAAGTAGCCTTTCTAACTCTGCAAGAAAGGATGCCTGGCCAAACAAGCTTGGGTCCTGCGATCAATGCGAACTCAAACTTCGCGGCACCAAACCCGGGCAACAATCCTTCAACAATATCGGCTCCCACTGCTGCAGACGAGGCCAGGGAGTCAAGAAGAGAGGTCCAGGAGCTTCGGACCATGTTCCACGCCCGAGAAAACTGCCAGGATCTCAGGATACTACAACCGTATCCTATTGCATGGAGAGATGTGCCCTTCCCACCAAGATATAAATCATTCAACATCAATCCGTATGATGGGAAGACATCTGCAAATAGGTACATCACCTACTTTGAAGTCACGACCGACCATCTACCTCATGACGACGCCATCCTTACGCGATTGTTCATTGGAGCGCTGAAAGGGGTCACTTTTGACTGGTACCACAATTTGCCAGACAACTGCATCCATTCTTTCGTCGGCTTCAAGCGTATGTTCCTGGAGAGGTTCTACGAAGTAGGACAAGACGTGACGATGTCCACCCTTATGGACGTTGTCCAGGGAGAAAAGGAGCTGACAAGGAACTATATCGAGCGGTTTCGTCAAACCGCGATGAAGTTGCCTTCCGGTAACCCCGATTCCTCCTTGATTGAAATTTGCCAAAAGAGACTGCTTTCCACAATTAGCCTCTGGATGGGCGAAAGTCAGTTTAAGGATTGGAAGACTTTCATTATCATCGCCACTAGCGCAGAAGACAAATTGAAGAAAGCTCGACAACTGGGATTGCACGTCTCGGAAGGAGAGGACAAGGGCAAACCCCCTAACACCAACAGCAACAATGGTGGTAACCCCTCCTGTAACACCCATATCTCAGAACACGTATTTTGATTTAAGGTTGCATGTATCTTGGACCTGTATTTTATTTTCTCAGATTTTGGCCTGTACTTGTAATTGGCTTGAATTGCAGATTTTGGTTCTCGTAATTTGGTTTTACCTGGCTTGGTTTATTTTGTGGAGAAGGTTGGGTTGGTTTGGTTTATTTTTCATTAGGAACACCTTAGCCTATGATCCACCCTCAACACACCATAACCACCCTCATTTAATCCCCACCAACCTTTTCTCTCTCCTCTTTATTTTTTATTTACTTCTCCATCTCCTTCTTCTTCCTTCCTCTACACAACTCACCAACACCCATAGGCAAGTACACCTTGTCACCACATGAGAACCACATTTTATTTGTTCATTAGCTAGATTAGGCCATGGTGATCAACATTAGAACTTGACATTTTGTGATTTGGAGTCTCCATTATTCTAGATCTAGGTTTTAACTATTTTCGGATTTACATGGTTTTGATCTATTTTCGTTGGATTTTTGTGGGTTTTGATGCTTCCATGTGGAAGAGAATTCAATTTTACTCAAGTTAGAACTTTGAAAATCTAGATTTGGCTTTGATTTGACAAAGATATGAAAATTTGAATTCTTGGTGTTCTTGGTGTTCTTCTCGGCCTGGAGTAGCAGCATGCAGCCTACGCTCTTTAGCGCAGTGCTGGACTGCGCAGCCCCTGTCGGCCTGCGCTCTTTAGCGCAGTGCCGACCGTGCAGCTTGCCCTATGGTGAACTACGCTCAGCCCCATGCGCCAACCATTCCTGTGCACTTCACCCTGCGCAATTCACTCCTGCGCAGTCTGTTCATGCGCAATCCACCCCTGCGCAGTCTGCTCATGCGCAATCCACCCCTGCGCAGTTCACTCCTGCGCAGTCTGCTCATGCGCAATCCACCCATGTGTAGTTCACTCCTGCGCAGTCTGTTCATGCGCAATCTGACCCATGCGCCATCTGCCCCTGCGCCCTGTGCCCCTGCGCACTTGGCACCCTGCGCAGCTGACACCTGCACAATCCAACCCCCTGACCCCTTGCACAATCCATTGGCTCTTGGAGTTTTAGTTTTATTTCTCTAAGCTTGGCTCTTCTATAGCCCTGTATATTGATATTTTATTAGATATTTTACGCCCATTTTATATCCTTACGCCTTTTGTCATGAACTTGATTTTACTTAACATGTTTGGAATGACTATTGTACACGACATGGTATGACAAAGAACTAGCATAACACGACAGTGACTCGTAGTGGTGCACTCCTGACATGACCAACCTGACATGATAGTGGCCCGTCGTGGCGCACTCTTGACAAGTACCCTGACATGATTTATCTTGATAACTTGATAGTGGCCCGTGGCGGCGCACTCCTGACTTGACTTGACTTGTAACTTGTAACTTGACTCGTATAATTAACTTGACACCATGGGTGTTCCTGCTTGCTTGCTTGTGCAATCCACTTGTCTTGTCTTGCATCATGTCTAGGACGTGACTCCCTGGTTCCCACGGTCACGGATTCATACTGAATATGGATTAGGCTAATGACTAGATCAAACTATAGTTCATGGAGAATTTCCAGTCACAGGCAATCTTGTTATCTGGGCGCTCTTAATTGGACTTGTAGCTTGCCGACGAGTAGAGCACATTTTCAGCGCACTGTCATGTGTTGCACCCTCTAAGTCACTTAAGGCTATATCGTCTCCGGGGCGATGTACCCAACCATACTCTCAACCCGCGGAAGGATAACTAGATGGTCTGCAGGGCTTGGGACTGGAAAAATTCTCACTTGTATCTTGTTAGTAATTAAGGCTTGTGATAACCCTAGTTAGTTAAAGTAGTAAGCCGTAGTACCTGCTTGGCCGCTTGTGAATGGATGGAGTCCAGCCTTGTCTAAGTCTTGTCTAGCCCCTATACCTGGAACTCTTGTACATGATTGTTTTACTTGCTTTAACAATAATTGGGTAGGGACAAGGAGATATTCAGGCGAAGGGTTACAACCCCGGTCCTTGTTTGGTTTACGGGTTGTAACCTGGCTCCCGGAATGGTTCAACGTCCCTAGTCGTTCATTGTCTGATGTACTTGTACTTTTCTTCTATTTTCTTATGTTCTGATATGCTGGCTTTTGTTCTTATTTCGTGGCCTCCTTTGTGGCACTTGCTCTTTCTGGGGTTTGACCCAGCTGGTTTTGTGTGGCCAGATTTTGGAGCAGCCCCCGAGGATCTACCGAACCTCCAGCCCGATGGTGGCGACTAGAAGGAACCCGGGCTACGAGTGGGTTTTCTATTTTGTTTCGCTCACTCTATTGTAAATTTATTCTTTTGAGGCGTTTAGCCGACGAGCACCTGTTAGCTCGATGCACTTTACTTACTGTCTGCCTACGGGCTGTAAACATGATTAACAAATCCTAGGGTTGATCATATATGACTTAACTCTTGCTAGTCCTAGCATTTTGTACGACTAGCTTCATGATCAGCTGATATGTAATATTTGGGATGCCTTTTATTGTATATTTGGTGGTCAAACATCTTGTAATTATATTATTTGCTTGAGATTGAGACAGTAGGCTTGGCCTTAAGAGACTGTTGGCTTGTAGTAAACCCTCATATCTAGACAGCCGTGACCGTATAGTTGAGATGTATTCTGTTTCAATATACGTAGCTGGCTATGTTCGCCCCCGCTCTCCAGTATTCTGGTTCTGGGGTGTGACACCTCCAACAATCGAGACAACAAGGGAAAACAAGCTATGGTGGCCGACACAGCTCCGAAGCCTGAACCGAAGCCGGCAGAGAAGCAGTGGCCTCAGATGACCTATTCCTTCGAAGACGGTCATGTTAAACCCATCTTGGATATGCTCATACAAGGAGGTCGAATCCAGCTACCTCCTCCAAGACGTGAACCTCGTCCTGCAGAGATGGAAGGCCCCAAGTACTGCCACTATCATCGCTATGTCCACCATGCCACACAAGACTGCTACCAATTAAAGCGATACATCCAGCATCTCATCGATTCTAAGGCTTTGGCCATTGATTTCGAAGAGGTGACTGTAGCAGCCAACATGGTGTCAGTACAATTTGGCAGCTTTCCTCCGACAAAGACTCAAGATGGAGTAGTGCCCGTCCCCAGGGCAAGAAAGGAAGTCGCTAACCCTCTACCTTCCCGAGACCAGACTACTGGTCTAGTGTCTCTTACCACATCACGAGGGGAGGTCACATGGGTCCACCCGGACCTGGTACCGGAAGTAACCCAGTCCGCGCCACCCGCTTCCAACAAGAAGAAGAGTAGAAAAGTCAAGTCATGCCGCACAATCTCGGCAGAGGTCGAAGAAGCTACTGCTGTTGTTACCCGATCCGGCGCACAAACCCAACCTCCACCGGGTAACTCGACTGAAGATCATCAGCCGATAGCTGCTGATGCTCCAGGATATTCTTAGCCTTCGACGACCGATAAGCCTAGGTCGAAGGAGACTCGCTTTGACAAACCACTCTGAAAAGAGATGCCTCAGGGGCTGGAGAGGCCTTACAACTTTGACATCTTGGCACAATTAGCCAACACACCTGCCAAATTGTCACTATACGAGCTCCTGAGACTCTCCAAAGACGTTTGCGTCGTACTGAGCGAGGCACTCCAGAATGCCAACGCATATCTGGCTCAGTCCAATCTCACTGGGGAGAATTTGCCTGCAGATCTTCAAGACAACGCTTGCACAGGTGCAATGCCCAACATCGTCTTCACTCCGCAGGATATGTTTATCAAGACCAACCTGTATGATCGCCCTCTGTATTATACTGGGTACATTGGCAATATCAAGGTGGATCAGATGCACATTGACCCCGATTCTTCCATAAGCATTATTCTAAAGAGCCTACTACACCATCTGCGCATCCCAATACATCGCCTGACGCCGACAAGTACCGCCATTAGCGGTTTTAATTCAGGCAGAAGCTATCTGATTGGAAAGATTCGTCTGAAATGCCAGATCTGCGATCTTCAATAAGAAGTGACCTGTTATGTCATCGAAGCGGATACTTCCTACAATATTCTCCTAGGGCATCCTTGGATACACGATTACATGATCGTGCCTTCCATACTGCACCAATGCTTCAAGTACGTCGATAAGCATGGCTTCATGAAGACAGAATTTGCTGACATCGACCCCTTTAAAGTGGTTGAATCTTACTACTCCGACTCATGCTTGTACGAAAAGTCGAAAAGGCACCTTGTCGAAGAAGATATTCAAACTCCAACTGAGGCAGCAACTGGATTGGAAGGACCTCTAACGATCCACCTCCAAGCCCGGAAACCTGGCAGAACTGCACCCCTTACGTCCGCTCTGCGTAAGGACGCAATCAGCCTCTCTGCACAGGAGGAGCAGATGATAATCCGACTGCCGAGGTCTGGCCAAGCGCCAAGACCCACGACAGAGCCACTGACCATCAGGCTGCCTAGAGTGAGTCAGCAACAAATAGAAGAGCGCAATCCCTCTGTCAAGCCGATGATGATCCGTCTTCCCCGAACAAATCGGCAAGTGAATACTAAGCCGGGGACTGCTAGTCAGCCAACAACTCCCCGCCCAGCACCAAGCACTAACCTGGGAGGTGCTAGTACGCCAACGACTCCACGTTCTGCTCCACCCACGGAGCCCCTGATAATTAAGCTGCCCAAGTCGTTCACCCAATCTACATTGACATAGGGGGTGGTTGAAGCAGAGCCAGAGATGGCCAAGTATGTGGCTGCTCACATGGATGTTCCATCCGCAGATGATGTAATCCCACTAGAAAAGATACCTTACTTCATCAATAAAGGACTAACTTTGAACTACCTCGAGCTTAATAATCTTTGTATAATGTATGCTATGGAACACAGTATAGGCACCCACCTGCACACACAGGTGACAAATGTCTACACCATAAACCAATTTACTCCAGTGGAAGACGCTTACCGCATAATCGAGGGAGAGGATCATCCAATCATATTCGGCCGGAAGAATGACCCACAACCCTTCAGGGTAGAAGAAGTTGATCTCGAACCCGACACCGGGAGATTGCCCCTTTATCTATATAGTTCCCGATCCAAGTACCTCATACAAAAACAGGGGTATGATCTGGAAACTACACCAGACTTGAACTACGACACTTGATGGCGGCTACCATTACAGTTGCCGGTCCCGGCTGGGAAACCACGGGATTACTACAACAAGACCAGATGTGGGCTAGGTTATGTTACACCTGCAACGACCCCTGAAAGCTCAGATGAGGAATGCGACTGACATTTACACTCAACCGGATCACCAACTTCTGATTCAGACGTCAGCATTGGGGACATGCCCAGGCAAGTCTGGTCCGTCAATATGGCATTTGTCGACGCCTACGAAGAAGATGAAGACATTCTTGAACTTCTTGAGTTAGAGCCGTGGGCACAACAACTAGATACGCAATGGGAGAAGCGGTTCGAACAAAGGGAGCCTCCCACCGAAGATAAGGTTGTGCAAGTTGATCTCGGTGATGAGTCCTCTCCCAAGCCCATCTTCGTTAACAAGAATCTGACAGACGAAGAGCGAGAATCGTTACTACAGCTTATCAGAGAATACATCGACGTGTTCGCCTGGAGCTACGAAGACATGCCAGGACTGAATCCCGAGGTCGTATTTCACAAACTCAACATCCGTCCGGACGCAAAACCGGTCAAGCAACAGCAACGACGGTTCTGCCCCGATGTCATGAATCCCATTGAAGCTGAAGTCAATAAATTGATAACCAGTGGTTTCATCCGCGAGGAACAACATCCAGACTGGGTCGCCAACATAGCACCAGTCCTCAAGAAGAATGAAAATATTCGAATCTGCATCGACTTCCGAAACCTAAATGAGGCATGTCCTAAGGATGAGTTCCCTCTCCCTATCACAGACATCATGATTGACAACACCTGCGGCTTCGAACGTATGTCATTTATGGATGGTTTTTTGGGGTACAACCAAATCAAGATGTTCCCCGATGACGAAAAGCATACATCATTCTGAACACCAATTGGCACATACTGCTACACAGTCATGCCTTTCGGTTTAAAGAATACTGGCACCACCTATCAAAGAGCTATGAACGTCATCTTCAGAGGCCACCTACGTAAGACAGTGGAATGCTACGTCGACGACATCGCCGTCAAGAGCCGCTCTAAGGAAGATCATCTATAGGATATGAGGACAGTGTTCGACCTGATGCGAGCGCACAATTTGAAGATGAATCCCCCAAAATCCTTCTTGGGCGTATCCAGCGGGAAGTTCTTGGGTTTCATCATTACTTCCCAGGATATCCACATAGACCCTGAGAAGACGAAGGTAATCATGGAGATGGGTCCCCCGAGAAATCTTCGTGAACTCCGAGGCCTTCAAGGGAGGCTGGCCTACATCAGGAGGTTCATCTCTAACCTCTCCGGGCGATGTCAGCCATTCACCCATCTCATGAAGAAAGGCGTATCCTTCGTATGGGATGAAGAATGCCAGCGCGCCTTCGATAACATCAAAGAATATCTGACGAACCCTCCAGTCTTGGTGGCTTCGGTTGCAGGAAAACCATTCCAGCTCTATGTGCGAGCTATGGAGCATTCTCTCGGTGCTCTACTAGCACAAAACAATGATGCAGGCCATGAGCAAGCTATATATTACCTCAGCCGAATGATGATGGTTCCAGAACACCGATATACTGCCGTAGAAGAAGCGTGTCTTGCTCTGGTGTTTGCCATTCAGAAGACGCGATACTACGTCACGGGACAAACCATCCATGTCGTATCAAGACTCAACCCCCTAAGGGTCCTCATGACTAAGCCAGGTGCACTCAGCTCTCGCCTCGCTACCTGGGCGATATTACTGTCCCCCTACCACATGATCTTCGTTCCACAGAAAGCGGTTAAAGGTCAAGCTCTGGCAGACTTTTTAGCGGCTCATCCAGGTTCGGAGTCAACCAGAATAGACGAAGAGATACCAGACGAGGTCGCCAATTCAAATGCGGTCTCTCATGATACCATATGGCGAATGTTCTTCGACGGTGCTTCCAGAACGGGGCCCAAGGGCAACATCGTCGCTGGAGTCGGAGTGGTGCTGATTTCTTCCTCCGGGCTGGTGATCAATCGGGCTTACTCCCTCACGGAGTCCTGCTCAAACAATGTGGCCGAGTACAATGCTCTGGTCATTAGCCTCCGACGTGCAAAGGAGCTGGGAGTAGAATACCTCGAAGCATATGGCGATTCACAGCTAATTATCAATCAGATTCGGGGTTCATACGAGGTTCGCCATGAAGACATGATCCCCTATCACTAAATAGCGATTGACATCATCTCGTCCTTGGAAGGGTTCTTCATAGAACATGTTTCCAGGATCCAGAACATTAAAGCCGACACCCTAGCAGGTCTCGCCGCTTCCTTAACAGTTTCGAACCAGGCTCATCATCTGGTTGACATAATAGGCCGTGAATTGGTCTGTCCCAAGAATAATGTTCAATATATTGAGAGTTACTCCGCTCTGACAGTCGACGAAGCACCAGACTGGAGACAACCATTCATCGACTTCGTAGTCTACGACATTCTGCCAGAGAATCTGTAGGAAGCCACTTTTATGAGAAGACGTTCCCTCAGATTCTTTTACGATACAGAGACAAAAATGCTGTATCGGCGATCATACGATGGATTACTTCTTTGGTGTCTGTCAAATACAAAAGCCAAAGAAGCTGTACGTGAAGCTCATGACGGCATCTGTGGGGCCCATCAGCTTGGCCCGAAATTACAGGATCGCCTTCAACGAATAAGCTATTATTGGCCCACGATGGTTGCAGATGCAATAGACTATGCACGAAAATACAAAGCTTGTCAAGTCCACATAGATTTCATCCACCAGCCATCCGAGTTTCTACATCCGACGGTGGCGTCCTGGCCATTTGAAGCATGGGGAATGGACATCATTGGTCCGATCACTCCACCTTCGTCCAGAGGACATCGCTTCATACTCGCAATCACAGATTACTTCTCCAAATGGGCGGAGGCTGTTCCGTTGACAGAAGTGAAGACTTCAAATGTGATCAGCTTTCTCAAATATCACGTCATCTATCGCTTTGGACTCCCCCGAAGGATCATCCACGACAACGGTCCACAGTTCGCAAGCCACACCTTCTATCGGTATTGCGACAAACACCGAATCCAGAATATTGCATCAACACCATATAATCCAGCGGCTAATGGTCTAGCTGAAGCATTCAACAAAACAATCATCAATATTCTCAAGACGTTCGTGTCATCAAACAAACGCGACTAGAATAAAAAGCTCGACGAATGCTTATGGGCGTACCGTACTACAGTATGAACGGCCACCGGGAACACACCATTTTCCTTGGTATACGGGAGTGAGGCAGTTCTCCCCTTGGAGACCCAAATCTCCTCACTCTGCGTCGTCCTCACCTATCGATTGACGATAGACGATAATCACCATCGCCGACTACAAGAGTTGGAGGCCCTAGACGAGAAGCGCCTGTTAGCTCAACAATGAATTGAGCTGTATCAAGCCCGAATCTCCGGACCTTTCAACAAGAAGGTCAAAATCAGAATGTTTCAAGTAGGCGATCTTGTTTTGGTAGTTCAGAGGCCGATGGTCATGACTCACAAGTCCGTCGGCAAGTTCCAGCCAAAATGGGAAGGCCCGTTCATCATCGATGCTGTATTCTCTAATAGAGCTTACCGTCTCGTAAAGCAAAACGGAGACTTGCTTATGTTGCCCATCAACGACAAGTTCCTAAATAAGTATTATGTCTGAAATGACATACCATGAATATTTTAGATTGTTGAGTTATGTACCCCCTGGTACCGCTGAACCCACAGTCTGCCTCCAAAATATCTCAGACTGTTGAGTTATGTACCCTCCGGTACCGCTGAACCCACAGTCTGCCTCCAAAATATCGCAGAATGTTGAGTTATGTACCCTCCGGTACCGCTGAACCCACAGTCTGCCTCCAAAATATCTCAGACTGTTGAGTTATGTACCCTTCGGTACCGCTGAACCAACAGTCTGCCTCCAAAATATCTCAGATTGTTGAGTTATGTACGCTCCGGTACCGCTGAGCTCACATTCGACCTCCAAACATCTTAGATTATCGAGTCATATACCCCTTGGACTCACCTACATTCATCCTCAAAATATTCTAGATTGTAGAGTTATGTACCCTCTGGTACCACTGAACTTACATTCTGTTTCCGAATATTCCAGATTGTAGAGTTATGTACCCTCCGGTACCGCTGAACTCACATTCTTCCTCCAAATCTTCCAGATTATCGAGTTATGTACCCGCAGGTACCGCTGAACTCCCATCCTAATTAATCTATATCGCTTCTTTTGGGTAGTAAAGTCACGTATGATCATACCTCTGAACTTTCTTCCTAAAAGGAGCTCCTTCCTCATGATCCACTACCCGCACTTCCAGTGCACAAAAAGGGTAACAGATCCACAAATTTCCTAAGACAACCATGTCGATGCTACCTCTGAGTTGTCTCACTTCCATAAAAAATAAACTGTCCCCTCACATAGAACTTCCATGTCCTCATTACCTCTGAGTTGTTCTATGTACCCCTTCATGGAGCCCACTCCTGCCATGTCCTCATTACCTCTGAGTGGGAAGGTTCCATCGAAGAAGCCCTCATATTTACCACGTCCTCATTACATCTGAGTAAGTATGTTGGTTCTCTCTCGACTTATTATTCGTACCAAAGAAAAAAACCCCAGGGTACGCCAAGGATAATAGGTCCACAAATGTCTTCCGACGACCACAAATATCCTCTGTCGACCGCAAATGTCTTCTGTTGACCACAAATGTCCGCAGTCGACCACAAATGCTGTACTAAGTTTTCTAGTATACGCCACTCTTTTCTTATCATGTCTTGGGAGCCCAGCTGCTCCCTGGCATTCTTTCAATACCAAGAACTTCCACAACGCCCTCATCGCAAAGTTGTTCTAGGTATCCCTCTCAAACTTGTTATCCGTACCTAAAACCAAGGTATGCCTAGGGTAACAGGTCCACAAATAGTCCCCCAGTGGGACAAAATGCCACAAACACAACAAGTACAAGAAATGAAGGATGAGTCGAAACATGCTCATTTATTCAAAATCCAAGGTACTACATTATCGGGGACTATGTCCCTATTACAAGAGGGAAATAGAAAGAAAAAGAGCATAAACAAAAGAAGAAAAAAGTCGACTATTGTTTGGTAATACATAATGCCATGAGACGGTCTCTCAACAGGGTAGTCGACCGCTCAAACCTCTCTTTGGCCCGACGCTCGACCTCCTGATTCAGCAGTACCGCATCTTCCAGGTGCGCATGAGCCCGCCAGCCATCCTCAAACTTCTTCAGAGCACGCTCCAGGTTAGCAGAAGCTCGGAAAACCCTTTCGGCGTCTTGAATGATCAACTCTTTATCCACATAGGAAGCTTCAAGCTCAGACTCCAAGAAGGCCAGCTTCTTCTGAAGTTCGAGGATCTGCTCCCTTGTTTCAGTTACTCTACGGGAGGCGGCCGCTTCCCGAGCTCTGCAAACCTCGCTCCGGCGGCTCAGCTGGTCGTACAAGAGAGAAAGGTCGCCAAGGTCCTTCATTATGACCGGCTTGGACGTATCTCGAACAAGCCTTATCTTCTCCAAGGCAGTGGTGAGGAAGCCCCGCTCCTGATCTAGTGCTGCAGACAAATCAGCTTGCCGTAGCGTTCGAAATTGAGCCACAAGCTCATCGGCCTCTAACAACTTGGGCTCCAGAAGCGCAGCTATCCCCTCCCCTCCAGGAAGGGTTTTATGAATCTCAATTTTCCCATGAGCGCATTATCGGGCCAGGGCAAAGGGGGTCCCCCGCTCTACAGCAGCATCGACTCCTCTTTTTAAATGACGATAGAAGCTGTCAACCACATCCTGTGACACCTCATCCAAAACTTTCGTAGAGGATGGCGTCAAAGGAAGTGTGACTGGCAGTGTCGAAGAAGACGCAACAGAACTTGCTACCCTGCCACAAGGGAGATAAATTCTGAATGAAAGGAAGCTTGAACAGCGGCTAATTCTTCCTCCGCGGCCCGAAGAACTTGGATACTTGGTAAGGCTGAGAGGTCAACCCCCAAAGTCATCTGAGCAGGGGAGGATGAAAGGACCATTGCTCCCTGTCCTGGCTGTACCGCCATCTAATCTCCCGAACTCGATCCGGCGGGAGGCCTCTCGAGATAAATCGGGAGAGGAGGAGGCACGTTCCCTTCCACCAGATCCCTGCTAGCAGAGCCTTCCCTGACAATATCCGTCAGGGGCAGTGAAGAGGCAGGACCTGTATGTCCAGGGCAACTATCAATCATCTTAACCCGAAGGATGTGATGATAGAGCGAATAAACCTCCTCACTGATCAAGATCTGACTTAGCTTACCAGAGAAGGGTTGCGAAAGTTGAGGCTCGATTTCAGTGATCGTGCCCTCCCCACCGGCGACATCCGAGACGAATGTCGTGGGTGCCTCCACTCCAGCAGTCCCGGAGGTAGACGCAGTGGGGTCCACATCACCCGGCTGGAATCCAGCACCATCAGAGATTGGCTCGGAAGGGACATCACCCTGAATGGAGACCTCCACGACGGGAGAAACTTCAGCCGTCGCCGGAAGAACCCCGGCAGCAACGATCTCAGTACACAGGTCACTAACCAAAGTAGCTATGATCGGATCAGCTTCAGGAACATCAGCTGGTTCTGAGAAATCCCTTTCTTCTGACGCCTACAGAGAGAAGAGAAAATG
The DNA here is from genome assembly GCA_029216955.1 of Iris pallida. NCBI lineage: Eukaryota > Viridiplantae > Streptophyta > Magnoliopsida > Asparagales > Iridaceae > Iris > Iris pallida. The sequence continues at coordinate 13,922,531 of JANAVB010033820.1, read as the reverse complement.
ATTAATCAACAGTTCAGAAAAAAGAAGGACCAAAGGAAAAGATGGCTGTAGTTCAATTCACCTCCGAAGCAGCAACATCACCTTCACCTCTATCTTTAATGAACAGCACGCGGCATTTTACCGTAGCCCACTTTGTAGATTAGGTTCTGCCACCATCAGTGGACACGCGCTTACTCCGCTTGCGCGAAGGAACAGGCGCGACGGGCGGCTGATTCGCCACCATCTCATCTGGCACAACAGGCGGCTGATCTGCCCCAGCATCTTCTATAGGAAGAGAAGAGTTATCTTCCTCATGCTCGTTATTCTCATCGTCCGCAGTTATGGACTCCGAGTCGGGCACAGGAATCGCATTCGCCCGCATCTTCTTCGTCTTAGACCCCTTGGGCTTCTCCGCCAAGCCGGTACCCACGATGAAGCTGGTACTCGGGTCGAAATTAACGGGAGACTTGCTCGCCGTAACATGATATAAGGCCGCCATGTACAAAATCTCTCCTGGCACCCCACCATCAGGGACTGAAAAGGTGGTTCGGGTATGAACCGTGTCATAATAATGCCATGCCCTGTGTAACGCTCCAGTCCCAAAATACGTAGGACTAGGAACGTAGACATGCCAGCTGTATACATACGAGGTACACTCTAATATATAGAAACGTCGTATGAATACATAAGCTATAAAATGCAGTAGAACCATAACTAATCTCATCCACACAAAATAAATGAATAGAAGATCTCATATAATCAACTGTGAAATTGTTATTTGGTACATGTAGTTGGGCGGAGACAAATCCACTACCAACCAGTAAAGGAAAAAAATACATAAGAAAAGATATGAATTTGGCGAGTGAAGCGAAAACGATCCAAGTACAATCATTCTCGAAGAAATAGCAATGATCACGGCTAGAGCTAGAACACATGCGAAAGACAATAGCACACACCTGAAGAGATAACCAGGTCCTCAGAGGGACGTAACAAGACACATAATATCATGCCATATAAACTGAATAAATATTACTCAAATAAATAAGTAAATCGAATTATAACATGGTCCAATATGCACCTACTGAACGAGCGTACCATCCCCCCAACCAAACAAGGACAGGAGAGGGTAAACTAATTCACGGTGACGTATCTTTCCATGCTATGAATCCGATATGGTATCCGGACCCCAACAAGGTTCAATACCTTCTCATCGAAGTAGTAAGTCACACCTACAACCAAACAAGGACAAGATGTGACGAACTAATCCGCGACAAGTTATTGTTCTAAGCCACGGTCAGATACAAGTACTCAAACCAAAAGTACTCGTACCTAACGGATAAAGGTAGCCTACCGTTCTAAGTGAAATGTAGTTAAGAACAATCCTTTCTACGCATGGGCCCTGGCTGAATAGGATCGGCATAGTCTCCCTTGGGTACCAGAGGCCCCATCAGTAAGAGCACGACGTTCCGCAGAATCGTCAGTGGCCGTCAGTAATCATGGGTCATCAACCCTGTATCTCCAGCGGAGAGTCCGGGTCACAAGGGAAGTGCATCGAAGCCCATACGCTAAGGAATTGTCCTTCCTGCCCAATGCCTACTGTGTTGTATCCACAACACAAAATCTCTATAACCGCTAAGTCAACTAGCATGCAATTCTATTAGCGGTTATTCCTATCGTACGGCTTGTATGTACTGGTGGCCAGCCAATCACGCACTTCCGTGTTCTACATGCGACACACAACTTCGTGGTACAACGAGTCAAGGCCATGAATGCAACACACAAAGGTGGTCCTTTAAATCTAGGTTTAATTTGTAAGAAAAATAATACATAGCAGGAAAAATAAACAGTAAGTTCTAACAGGTTAAGCCATGTATCACAGTTTATTTTGCAGAAAAAAATAATACTAATGCATGAAATATGAGCTAAAATAAATAAACAGCAAATGGCAAGGTGTCTTGCCTGGTAGGGTGCCTGGTTTACTGCAATGATCAAAGTGGCACGAACTGTAACTTCGGTGCAACAATTATGCATGGTGACCTCGGGTGGTGGCACGGACAGTTCTATTGGGTCCAGAAGGATCAAATTAGTTAGGGTCAATAGGTGGAAGGGAAAGAATTTGGTAAGGGGTAGGAATGATTCGTTTTAGTCATGGACAAGAATAAATAATCGAAGAAGTTTTGTATATATAAATAGATATTTTGGATATTATTTATTGTTTGAAATATATATATTTTTATTAGTAAAATACTTTTAGGTAAATACTTGAAAGTCGTAAAAACCATCTTTATCTCAAAACTATAGTTTGCTTGTAGAAAATATTACATCTATATTTATCACCATAAAATAAGCTTCGAAATCTTGTTTGAAGTACCTATAGGGCCAAGCCCTAATACTATTTTATTTTATGATAAAATATAACATAGAGAAATATTATATAAATATTTTATTGAACAACAACTACAGAAAAATTAACAAATAATTTCTAATATTAAAAATAATTATTATAATAGTATATACATAATGTACCAATATACAAATATCAAATCTACTACTGTTTCCATTAATTAATAATACTAAAATAACCAATCAGAAATGATTTTTATAAATCACTCTACTGTGCTCTCTTACTGACTAATAAAAGAGTAAATAAAAAAATATAAAATATAAAGTAAGACTATAGTTGTCCTGTACCAAAAGGGGAGAGAGACTGGTGAGAAGGAATAAAGAAAAAGGAGAAGAAAGTTCGGGGGAGAGAGAGAAGCAGGGAGAGTGGGCTCGGTGCGGTCGGATTTTCCGAGGCGGCGTCGGCGATTTGGAGCGGCGGACGCGAAGGGGTAAAGGGAACGGCGGTAGGAGGAGTGAGGCGGCGGATCGGATCGAAGGGGAAGGTGAGGCGGAGAAGCGGAGGCGGCGCATGGCGGAAGAAAGAGAAGACGGGGGTTTTGGTGGAGGCTAGGCGGAGGCTCACCGCTCCGGCGGTAGGGAGAGGAAGCGGAGACGAAAGGGAGATCTGGGCGGAGAGAGAGGAAGCGGGATGCGGCGATTAACGGCGGTGGAGGGAGTCTCGGAGAGCGGGAACGAAGAGGTCGGCTCCGGCGTCGGCGGTTTGGCAAAACGCGACGGAAAGGAGGCGACGGGTCCGGAAGGGAGGAGCCTGGCGGAGTCTCAGGGGCGGTTGGGTTTTCGCGACGGCGCCGGCGACTAGGAAGCGCTGCGAAGGAGCGGCTTCCCCGTACAGCCTCGGCGTCCGGCAGTCGGGCACGGGAGGCGGTGGGGCTAGGCGTTGCTCCGGGACAGGCGAGGCGGCGTGGTGGCGGAGGTATGGGAGTTTATTGGTGTTGGTGGCCATGGTGGCCGGGGACAGATGATGGCGAGGGCGGTGTTGGATGTTGAGTTGTGACGGGGTCTTGGCGGGTGGCTGGGTGATGGTTGATGACGGGGTCGGCCAGAGGTCGGGATAAACCGGGACAGGGCTTAGGGTTAGATTTAGGAATTCGATATATCGTGTCGGGATTGTCGACACGGAGAAATAAATGTATTTGTAGATAATGGAATAAGAATCTGGGCATGGACACGGACACGGACACGAGGCACTGCACTTGTGGTGGAAGAAGTTTTATGAAGAATGATAAAAAGTTGGAGTACCTGCCTATTTATAGGATGTGAGAATTCCCAATTGGATATGATTAGGATTGTTTAAACCCAAATTAGATAAATCAATCTATTAAATTAAATCAATCAAATCTAAATCCAAATCGAATTAAATCTAATTTAATTCCCTTAGTTTAAAATCAAATCAATAAATCAAATTTCAATTATTTAACTATTTAAATAAACCAAAAATCAAATTAAGATTTCCATGGCCACAATAACCTCCAAATATATTTTTCAAAATACCAATAATAATAATTTCGAAAATAATAATTATTTTTAAATATCTTTTTGAATAATAATAAAATATTAATATTAATAATCTCAAAAATTACACTTTTATTTAAAATAGACCAATAAATAATTACGAAATATATGTATGCAAAAATATTCTTTACATAATTATGTTTTTCTAGTATACAAAAATATTATTTATTATTAATAACTTTTAGAAATGACGTAAGAATAACAAGTTTAGAAATGATAGCAAAACTAATTATTATATTATTTGAAACTATAAAAATAGAAGAAAATATTTTTCTAAAATATGTACGCTCGCACATATTCGCACTCGTCGAGCAAATTCGAAAAATGAACTTCCGCACACGATGTACAATACGACTACGTGACGTACAATACAAAATTTTAAATCGGTACTAAATTTAATAAAAAAAATAGTAAAAATTTAGGGGTTTTACACCCTGATACCATCCAGCACGCTACCTTCAAAGCCCAGACAAAAGCTGGGGCTGTCAAAGAACAACTGGCTATACCCGAACTGGCGGGCGAACCTGCTGGGCAAGTAAGGCTCCAGGTAGACGATGTTGCGGTTACGATACACCAGGTGCGCTGGACGGATATTACGCAGCCAAAGGAGCATTTTCTTAGGTAAGAGGAGAGGAGGTTCGGTACAATCAACATGTACGTCCTTACTTCTTCAGTAGTAAAACGAGGTACGGACACAAAAAAAAAATCGTATCCGTACACTCTCGCCAGCGCTCTCCTACAGGCTAGCATGGTACTGCACTCCCAGGGCTGATGGTGGAATCGGAAAATAAAAGCGTCATCAACTGTAACGCCATCTTCTGCTACAGGACTCATCAAAGACCGATTGTGCATCAACAGCCACCCCATCAGATAATGGTATGGCAGCTCTATGCGCTCAAAATCCATCGTCGTGTCACTGTAGCTCCCCTTCCCGAAAATTTTTGGAATTTTTTTATTATTTTATTTATTTAATTAAAATAGTGAATTATGATTTTATAAATAATTATTTTGTTAATTATTACGGTAGATAATTTTAGCCATGGTTGAGATTTGGAGTACAAGGTGACTAGGAATTATGGCACGGGTAGTGCAGTGGCATGCTTTGACTAGTGTATTAGCCCTGGTAGAGAAGGCCGAACCATAGTGATGTCCTAACTAGAAAAACCAGGCCAAGTTACGACGTAACCCTTATCGAAGATTATTTATTATTAAATTTATTGACTTCGTAGCGACCCGGTTGTACCGAACCAGCCCGGACTGGACCCGTACCAAGCCCAAGCCCATGTAGTCATGCGGGACTTCCAACGACATTCGTGTCGATGTATTTTGGTATGATGGTGTCGAATTCTTTTTTAATGATACAATGAATATTTTTTAAGTATTCTTAATTAAATATTATAAATATTAATATTAGTTGATATTCGATGATGATTGTACAAATGTGTCCTTGTACGTTTTTAGATTATTAGGCTGTATATATATATATATATATATATATATATATATATATATATATATATATATATATATATATATATATATATATATATGTATGTACACCCGTTATTGGTTTATTAAACTTCGTTATTATTATTAGTATTATTTTATTAAGATTGTTATTTAATATTATTATTAATATTTGTTATATTATTTATGTAAAATAAATATATTATATATGAGGGTGTATGTGTGCATATATATATATACGTGTATAATGTATATAAACATATGTGTGTACATATATAGGTATATATATATATATATATATATATATATATATATATATATATATATATATATATATATATATATATATATATATATATATATATATATATATATATATATAGGTAAAAAAAATAAAAATATATTTATATATATAGGTAATTAACTATTTATGAATGTAATTAACTATTTATGAATGTGTGTGTGCATGTGTATATATATATATATATATATATATATATATATAATTACCTATATATTTATATATATATATATATATATATATATATATATATATATATATATATATATATATATATATATATATATATATATATATATATATATATATATATATAAAATAATATATATATATATATTTTTTTTTTTTTTTTTTTTTATTTTATATATATATATATATATATATATATATATATATATATATATATATATATATATATATATATATATATATAGGTAATTAACTATTTATGAATGTGTGTGTGCATGTGTATATATATAAATATATATATTGTATACGTGTATTTATGTATTTATATAAATATATATTATGTATATATGTATATTTACATAGGAATTTATGTGTGTATATATGTGTATATATATATATATATATATATATATATATATATATATATATATATATATATATATATATATATATATATATATATATATATATATATGTACATATGTATATATGTTTATATACATAGGTACTTGGGTGTGTATATATATATTCACTAATGTGTAAACCCCAAGCCAGGCTAGCAAATCCCAGCCCAAGCAGCCGGCCAGGCCCAGCTAGGCCCAGCCCAACCCGATTCTAGCCAGACCCAGCCTCAATGAGAGTTTTCCCTTTTAAACAGAGCCTAAACCGAGCAACTGCTGTGTATATATACACAGGTGATTCGAGACGTCAAACCCTAATCTCGCGTCGCCTCCCCAACACCCCGACGGTCACTAGGCGCCCACGCACGTGCCAGCCCGACCGTGGGCGGCCGTCGGCCGGCGACGAAACCGCGCAGGAGCGCCGACGCGCGCGCGGATAGGGGAAACCAGGGCAGCAGCAACCGCGCGAACCCTAACTTCGCAGGTATCCCACGCTCTCATCTCATCATAGTTTCTCGAACCAATTGGTTCGATAGGAAGACAACCTATACGACTCCCTACCCCTTTAAATAGTTTGAATTTAGGTACCCTAGGTTGCCCGATAAAGCGACACGAACATTGACGAAAAACTGATCCAAATCAGAACAGTTTTCTAGTTGAAACCTAAAATTGGAAGGCAATTCCTGATCAACTGGTTTGGAATTTTAGAAAACTATTTAAAGACACTTTTTGACAACATGTAGGGCTTCGAATCCCTTCTTACAGAATTTAAATTCATCGACTACTCGCCGAGAAATCGAATCCCAAAGTTTCCCAAAAATATGTTTTCAAAACTAGAAAATTGTCCGATACCACGTCCGTCCCGCCATTCCGGGCGACGTGGTCGCGAACCGAAAGCATCAAAAGGTGCGTAACGGCTTCGTGGTCGTGTGGGCTTTGATGGAATTCAAATTGGTCGCGTGTGCGCGACGAATTTGATACGTATCCGTCGAAATTCACCGTATCGTACACTTTACAAATTCTCCAGTTACTTTGTGCATGCTCGTCAAATCAAGACAAAACTTGTACCAACATGACCGTATCGTTTTTCTGGTCCTGTATGCCAAGTTTGGTCCAAATCTGAGACAGTCGAATCGTACGTCGTTTTGCGGGCCCCACGGTCCCACTCAACGGGCGATTTTGTGCACGGCCCGCCGGAATCCAACTTTAGACATACGATTGGGTTCGTATCAGAAAATCGGATCCGTAGACATATAGTTTGATGACTTTAGAGATCGTTGACTCTGGCATGCTTTTTGGTGCAAAGCGGGTCCAACGGCGGACACCATTTTTGCCCGAAATTACCCTTTTTGCTCCTGTGTCCAAATTGGACTTATGGGTAGGCTATCCTAGCTAATTTGACCCTTCTGGACACGTTGGTGATATTTGTTTTATCATCCGACAATGTTTGTAGATATTTTCTCTAGGTGTCACCATTAGTTAGTCAATTCCTATTTTTTTCCGTAATTCAAAATTAGTACAACCTCATAGTTTAATACTTAGAGACTAGAGTTGATCCCCTTTGACCAGGTTGACTAAATTAACCAAAAGTCAACTATAGGTCAACCATTGGCTTAGTTTGACCCGGATTGAACTAGAACTTGACTATTTGACTTTAGTTGACCTAGTGGACTTGTTGATTAGACTTGGACCTAGAAGGACCTAGAACTATCTAGAATGCAATGTAGATTACTCTTATTTCATGTTAGACTCTTTTGTGACTTATGATTGCTCTAAATAGGACACTGTGACTTCAATTGGACATCTACATTTATCAGCGACTTGGATTACCTAGCGAGTACATTCTCTGACCTTTTCATGCTTCTTTGGATATGTACTCTTGTTATAGACTAGTATACTTGATGCTGACACGACGTTCACACGGATCAGTACCCTCTGGATCTTTTCATGCGATGTTATCCCCTCGAATACATCGAGTATGTCATGTTCATGTACTTTATCATGGTCATCATGTACTCCATGTATTCACCTTTATCCATGTGCACTCATATGTTATTCATGTACACTCATGACCATATGAGCTCCATGTATACAGTAGTTGTTATCCATGTGCAATAACATAACATGTTTTGATCCTTGTGTATTGGTTGGGAGCAGGGAGAGTGTAGTTGGTTATGTGATCATTATCCCCAGTAGTTATCCATGTGCATTCCATAGCTGTATCCATGTGTAACCCAAGCTGTTTACATAACCAAGTCATGCTCTGATTCACGTAGAAGGTTATATTCTTTATTTATCATATTATATCTCAGTTATATCTTCTCTCTTGTTGATTTCTCTTTACAGCGATTCATGTATAGTTTTCTATAGCTTGCTTTATATGTCCATTCCTGATATGAACTGTTGTGAAAGATATGTGCTCGTTCCTGTCCTGATTGGACCCGTTGATAAAATTTTACAGGTACTTAGAGTTCACAGTTAGCCTAGAGGACACTGGTAGAGCTTGGAGTATTTACCTAGAGTTTGTTCATTTTCTTTATTGTTTGTCTTAGAGTTGTATTTGAAATCTTGTGTTTGTTTAATAGAACTGTTTTACTATCACTCCTGGTTCTCTCTCTTGTGGATTATCTTAATTATTTCATCGTGTTGTTATCTATCTTTAGAGTTGTGATTGAGATAGTATCATTATGTGTTTGTCCTCCGTCTGAAGAGTATAGCATATTATTTTAGATGTGACTATGACCTAGAACAGCGTTCTACCGCCGACACTGCGGCGTAGGCTGGACGTACCCACGTCTCGTGCCCTAACGCTAGGGTGCGGGTCGTGACAGTCACGGGCGATGACCTTGGAAGAAAAGGCGCGAAGGCCATGGTGTATGCTGCACCCCATGGCCGGAAGAAGAGCCAGCTTGACCCCGAAGACCAACTTTACGGCGGGGAGGATGAAGTGTCGGCTGATCCTCTCAACAGAATCTGCCCTCCGGAGACTACGCAGTTCCGTAGCCACACCATCAGAAATTCCGCCAAAAGCCCCTTCTCTGACAGTGGCTGAGTACCATGATAAAAATAGCTGAAAGAGTCAGTTCGACTCCCAAAAATGTCGCCCATGGACCTCGACCTCTTGGCAGTCGACGCCAGGTGTTGTACCTCCTCCGGGGTTTGAGAATCTCGAGAAGAAACCCAGCCTGAGGCACCAAGGGTAAAAAGATATGAGACCCAGGACCTGGTATGAGGAGCGCTCCCCTCCGAGCTGCCATCCTTCTTGTTGGCCATCTGGTGGCAAGTGCTGTGATGACATAACAATTCCCGATACACGGCAATAAAGTCCGGGAACTGCCGATCCAAATCTTCGAGCTCTTCGCTCGTGGGGGTGTACACTTCAAAGACTTCTTTCCCCCAGGGCAGCTTGGAGATAACATACATCTCATGGAGAGCAAGTCCCAGCTCTTCTTCCGGTGTGAAGAAGGTTCCCGTCCGCCGGTTGTACATCTCCAGAAGAGCCATAAACAACGGCTTATTTATGGGCAGACCATGACAAGTGCCCCGAATGGCGTGATAGAGGCCAATCTCACGCAGGGAAGTCGCATACTTCCGCAGAATCCATGTAGTCAAATTGGCCCATGCAGGGATAGAGTTTATCTAGTTCAGTAACGCCAACCGGCCGACGGGATACGACCCTTTGTGAGCAAGCTGGTTCAAAAAGGTATCAGCCTGAGAGAATGTGAAGTTGGGACCCGTTACGTTTATAAAGGTACCCGGAGCCAGTCCCATCACATACCGACTGACCGGTTCCCTTCCCGTATATGCTGACCCCAAATTCCTATTGTAATGGATGTTTCCCACAAACATCTCCGACTTGCTTGGGGTCAAGGAGTCTACCATCTTCCTGTCTAGCGAAAACATATTGAACCATGAGAGAGGAAAATGACGCTCTATCGGAGGGATATGGATCTCCACCCCGTCAAGAACAAAGTCCCAGCTCTCCGATATATCCAGTACCCGTGTGTTCTTTACAGACAAAGCATCCCCAAAGAGTAACGCAGGCTTCAAGTATTCCCCTTCCAATTGCCCCGAGTTCATCATGGCACAGACAAAGTGAAAGGACTGTTTCTTGATAGCATTCAGCCTCTCCAAAGGCTCTTTCGGAAGCTGGTTCGTCACATACTCAACTATGTGGTCATATCGATAGCCCAAAGCCGATTGTGCGTGACCCACCAGAGGCTCTTCTGTTGCATTAACTGGCAGATTCACTGAAGAAGAAAAGAAAGAGACACATTAAAAGATGGCTAAACAAAACCACTTAGTGATTTTAGGCTCATGTGGTCCAGTCCACATAAGCTCATGCAACTTTGTTCAAACACGAGCTTATGCGGCTCTGCGCTCATGCGGCTCTGTTTGAGCATAAGCTTATGCGGCACTAATTAGCGTAGGCTTATGCGGTCCTGTTTAGTGGAGCATTATGTGGCCCAAATCAGAGGAGCTCAGGTGGTTCGGTTTAGTGAAGCATTATACGGCCTAAGTCAGAGGAGCTTATGCGGTTCGGTTTGGTGCAGCCTTATGCGGCCCAAGTCAGAGGAGCTTATGCGGTTCGGTTTAGCGCAGCCTTATGCGGCCACATTCAAAAGAGCTTATGCGGTTCTGCTTAGCGAAGTCTTATACGGCACAATCTAGATGAGCTTATGCGGCACGACTTAGCAAGGCCTTATGCGACACAGTCCAAAGTGGGGCTTATGCGGACTTGTTTGAGAAGGCTTCATGCGGTTCGATTCAGAAAGTCCTTATGTGGTTCGGTTCATAAAGTGCTTATGCAACCCTCATGCGGCTCGGACATAGGGTACACCCCCATGCGGCTCGGGAGGCACATGCAGCACAGTATGCGAAGACGAAGAAGGCCCGCGCATAAAATATGCGACATAGGCATAGTTCTGAGTTCATCCTTACCAACAATGGTGGGGTGGACGTCAGGGTGCACTTCAGGCACCGTGGCCGACGAGGAAGCTGCTTTCTTGTCCTTCGCCGTAGCAGAGGCAGCCTTGGAAGATTTGGGGGCCATCGTTGATCGAAGAAGAAGAAGAAGAAGAGGACGATAGTTAGGGCAAGAAGTGCTTAAATTGGGAAGGAGAGTAAAGAGTTTCTCTCTCTAAATTACTCTTATTTATAGGAGGCCAAAGGGGAGACACGTGGATTGATGAACGCTCCGGGTCTCGTGTTGCAGGCAAAATCGACTTCTAGGATTTCGTTCTCTCTCATAAAGGAGATTCATCAAAGCACAAAATCCAAATATTTAATGAACCGACTCTTGGGATTCCTCCAAAAGACGGCTCCAAATCATAACGAATCAAGAGCAATTAATACCGCCCACGTGGCAGAAAGTCTATACCGCCAGACCGCATATGCGGCCAGAAATGACCCATGCGGCTAGGAAGGCCATGCGGCTAAGAAGTTCATGCGGCCAGAATATCCTATGCGGCTAGGAAGTCCATGCGGCTCAGAATATCCTCTGCGGCCAGAAGAGCTTATATATAGCCATACTTTTTATTCAAAGTATTTCAATTTAACAAATTAAAAACTTTGAAGGGGGCCTTGTAGAAGCATGAAAAAAGACAAGGAAAGCCCATGCGGCTCAAAACAGAAGGAGCCTCATACGGCTCATAAATCCTTCAGAACTTTATGCGGCTCGGAACTCCCCAACAGCTCCATGCGGCTCAGGCAAAGACACGTGGCCATACGATGTCTGCTTCTAAAGCTGGCCATAAAGCAGCCTCCCAATTAATTGCTCTGATGACAGCTCTGACACAATGAATGACAGCTCTGACGTAATGAATGACAGCTCTAACATAAAGCTGAAATAATGATGGCGTGCTCCTTGGAAAAAGAAAAAAAAAATTATAACTGGCAGGATCCGTCGAGTCCCAAAGTACTCCTATGCGGCTCTCCTCTTCATGCGGCTGTCTTCTTCATGCGGCTGCCTTCTTCATGCGGCTGTCCTCTTCATGCGGCTGACTTCTTCATACGGCTGCCTTCTTCATGCGGCTGTCTCCTTCATGCGGCTGCCTCCTTTATGCGGTTGCCTTCTTCATGCGGCTGCCTCCTTCATGCGGCTGCCACCCTCAAACGGGTGCTACCTTCATGCGGCTAGGATCGTGGGGGCCACCCGTATGCAGTTTACTTAGAGACCACACTCATACGGCTCTGTCAGAACATTCCACTCACGACAGTTGAGACACGTAACGATCCTCACGACAGTTGAGACATGTGGCGATCCTCGCAACAGTTGAGACATGTGGCGATCCTCGCAACAGTTGAGACACGTGGCGTTCTTATCCCCCTCGAAATTATGGCTGCTAGCAAATCATAACAAACTCAGATTTGTTACAATCTTCATAATTATCCAAATCAAATCAGATCAGACAAATCGAACACGTGGCAGGAGATCCGAGCCTATCATCACAAATTATAAAAATCTATGGCAATCAACATTAATTGCCCATAGGATTTGGTATAATCCACATTAATTGCCCAGATTCGTTGCAATCAAAATTAATGGTCCAGATGATTGGCCATCGACTTTTCAAGGGAGAATCATTACAAACCCTAATGATTACACCCCCACCTCTATAAATAGCAAGGTGCCATTCCCTTGCAAAGGATCTGGACATCTGGAGACCTGAAGACCGAGGAGACCTGGAAAAAAGAGAGCACAGAGAGACAAATCCACGCACTGAGGATTCTTTCCAGGCATCCCGAGAGCATTTCTTCACCAGAGCCAAGGCTACGTCCGATCGTCCAAGGAGTAAGGCAGAGCTGCCGTCGCTTTGCCGAGCCTCTACCGTCACCCCTCCAGAATCAAAAATAAACAATCGTACTTAGATTACTGTACCTAGGTTTTCGTCCCTAGGCTTTCTTTGTACGAACGAGTTTGTATTGTGAGTCTAAGTTCAGTCCTCCTATATAATTATTCTGTACTTTTACAATCAATGGCAAACAACTAACTTTTTCTAATAGTTTGTAATAAAGTAATTTTTGGGGACTTATTTGTAAAGTATCAACTAATCCCTTTAAACTCTATTTAAAGAGCCACCTCTCTCTCTCTCTCTGAGTTTTCTTATTTTTTTAGAACTCAAGAGCAGAGGAAGCCTCTTTCTCTCATCATTTTTCTTCCCCAAATTTCAAACCGAGTCGAAACCCTAACCTAGTTTCGAGGAGGTCGGTAATGGCGTGGGTTTCCTCCATTGACTCGAGTTTCTCCATCGACGAGAGCCTTGCCGAGCTCTGGTCGGCAAGCTTCACTCTCCTCTGTTGATGATCTGGACGGCTAGCATCCTCGCTCGACGTCGACAACTGTCGGGGCTCTACCATTCCTAGCGAGGACTGCATCTCCGGCACGCGGATTCCCTTTACAGCAGCGTGCCATTATTCTCTGACGGTGGAACTCGGTATCCTCTACGACGGAACCTCCGTAACATCAGAATCTTTGTCCAATCGAGTGGATCGTTCGAGATTTTCTTGGTTTTATCAAGAACAAAAATATTACAGAGGAGAAGATCGACTATTTGAGCTTAGCCGACCTCTTCTTGGCGAAGGCTTGGCATCATCAACATCATTCCATAGTTCATGAATCGAAATTCGGATCGGGTAAGTTTCAGTTGATTTGATCGACTCTTCTTGAGTGAGTTGAGCGATGATCGCTCAGATCATGGAGCTTACGATCCTGTGTGGAAATTTCCTTCTCCAGATCCAAGAATGATTTTTGAATGTTTTATTCTAGGATGCGCTGTTACTCCCCGGTCCTGGAATATGTATTTTAATACGTGAACTGCCTGCCTACATTTATTTCATTTTTTATGCCGTATCTCTATGCTCAGTACTCATAATTATCTGGCAATTATATTTTTGTAACTTATTTCTAGCTTAAGCCTAAGTTTCGGTTTATTTTGGTTTATCATGAACCAACTTGGTTCAACTTGGTTCATGACGTATATATTCCCATCATTCTCTCTCTCTCCTCATAACTTTTATTTTACTTCTTCCACCTACCTAGGCAAGTACAACTTGCTCAAAAATAGAGATTTGTGCATTTTTCATTCTTGATTTTTTTTCTTTGATATTATTTATCTATATTGTTCTTCTCATCATCCTCTACAAGTTTAGTACTTGGTATTTTCTGTTTTAATGGATGAATTCTTGTAGATCTAAGTTTATGTCATTTTTGGTTTTCCTTGGTTTTGATCTATTAAACTTGCTTGCTTTCAAAAACTAATTGTTCCATGTGGTAGAGAATTTGATTCTACACAATTGTGACCTTTGAAAAGTTAGATTTCGACTTGTTTTGAGGAAATTATGGCCAAAACAAAATTTAAAAATCTTCTATGTTCATCTGTCCTGGTTCTGGCAGGGACGATAAATAGTATCGTATGGATGAATAGTACCGCAGGAATGAATAGTATCGCATGGATACATAGTGCCGCATGGAATGAATAGTACCGTAGGAATGAATAGTACCGCATGGATGAATAGTACCGCAGGAATGAATAGTGCTGCATGGATGCATAGTGCCATATGGATGCATAGTACCGCATGGAATGAATGGTGCCACATGAATGAATAGTGCCGTATGGATGAATAGTGCCGCATGGATGCATAGTGTCGTATGGAATGCATAGTGCCGCTTGGAATGAATAGTATCGCAGGAAGGAATAGTGCTGCATGGATGCATAGTGCCGTATGGAATAAATAGTGTCGCAGAATGTCATATAGTGCCTATTTTGGCTATTTTATGCCATATTTGGCTAAACTGTGGCCAAAATTTCTCCTAACTCCCAACATGAAAGTTGTAGATCTTTGTCTTGGCTTCAAGAATCTTCATGTCCCACTTTAACCAGAATTCATATGTAACTTTGGCACCTTGTGCACCCTTTACCTTGTACATTGCCCGTGCACCGTTTGGGCCACTTTATGACTTGCGAGCACTTCATACACTAAGTGCGTAGTGTATTTTTGTTCTCTTCCCTCTTGTGTCTTGGTTCTTATTCCTGATTTGACTACCTATGCATGTTCTGGATAACCCTATGTGTGTACTAAGGTACAATCTATGTGAGCACCGAGGTGCTATCTTATGTGCTAAGTGTTCCTACGTGATACCTGCCAGTACTTCCAAAAGTCCAGTATTTACATAGCGAATGGTCGGTAGCAATAACGTGGTATGTGTTGTGTGTTGCATTACACCAAGAAGGGGGTACATATGTATGACTCCATGAGCCAGTACAGATCCCTTCTTGGGGTACTCGTACAATGTACGATATCTAGGGAAGTGAGCATGTGACCAGGACATGTGAACTCCGAGGATAACCTAGGGATTAACTAAGCAACTAACTTGGTAGATGCATTTGGTGGGAAAAATCTCGAGATCGTGCCATACTAGCCGCCCCAGGACCAGTCTTGACGTGTCGGGTTGGCCGCCACGGATATGGTTTCATTCCCCTATAGTGGATGGCTATATCCGACTTCTACGAGCTATGTGCTATATGTTTTAGCACGGTAGCCCTCCGGGGGACCGGTGCATAATCAATGTGCTATATGTTTAATGGTTTGACTAGACATGCTGGGTTGACACGATCTGAGGATTCCTTTTAATCAGTATCGCGGAGATAACTCCGCCAATTATAGAAAGTCACATGAATGAATGGCCGCTTAAAAAATAACTTGACTTTGCCTAGTAACTTTCGTTAGTAGCCGAGGGACATAGACTGTCAGGGTGAGTAGTCCAACCCATGTCATTGTTTGGTTGTTGGGTTGGGCTATCGTGCTGTAACAGGCTGTGGACCGAGGTTACGACCAGAAGCTTTTATTATTAGTAGTATTATTATTTTATGCTTGGGTTTTATCTCACTCTTTTGTGCTCCCTTGTGGTACTTGCTATTCGGGACTGACCCCGCTGATTTTGTTTGGCCAGATCACGTAGCAGAGCCTGAGGATCCGACCTTCCTCCTTGACGTCAATGGTACATACTAGGAGCATGGCTGGCGGGGGACTCGAGTGGGTTTCTTCTCCACCCTGGGCAATATTGGTGATTTTGGTACCCAAGAAGGATGGATCGACATGAATGTGCATTGAATACCGACAATTAAATACAGTGACAGTGAAGAACAAGTATCCGTTACCAAGGATAGATGACTTGTTTGATCCTTCGATCTGGATATTATCAAGTGAGGGTCCGGGAGCAGGACATACCCAAGACAACATTTAGATCGCGGTATGGGCATTATGATTTTCTGGTGATGCTATTTGGACTGACTAATGCCCCAGCAGTATTCATGGATTTGATGAATCACATCTTTCTACCCTATTTGGATAAGTTTGTAGTAGTGTTCATCGATGACATCCTCGTATATTCCAGTAGTGAAGAAGAACATGAGAAACATCTTCGGACAGTTTATAGACCTTGAGGGAGCATCAACTTTATGCGAAGCTTGGTAAATGTGAGTTTTGGTTGGATCGTATTTCGTTCCTGGGACACATTATTTCTGGAGCAGGAGTATCAGTAGATCCGAAGAAGGTTGAGACAGTAGAGAATTGGCCAGTTTCGAAGACGGTAGCAGAAGTGCGTAGTTTCTTGGAATTGTCAGGTTATTACCGGAGGCTCGTGGCAGACTTCGCCAGGATTTTGGCACCCTTGATGCGTTTGACGCATAAGAATGTAGAGTTTGTTTGGTCAGCAGAATGTCAGACATCATTTGGAGAGTTGAAGAAGCGATTAATCTCAGCCCCAATCTTGACAACTTCTAGTAATATCGGGAGGGTTTACAGTGTATTGTGACGCATCCGGAAAGGGACTTGGGTGTGTATCGATGCAGAACGGTAAGGTGATAGAATATGCATCTCGACAGCTTCGGGACCGTGAGAAGAACTATCCGACCCACGACCTAGAATTAGCAGCAGTAGTATTTTTGCTTAAGTTATGAATGCACTATTTATATGGAGATCGAGTGGAGATTTACACTGATCATAAGAGCTTATTTACCCAGAGGGACCTGAACATGAGACAGAGAAGATGGTTGGAATTACTGAAGGACTTTGATATAAATCTTCAGTATCATCCAGGCAAGGCGAATATGGTAGCAGATGCCTTGAGCAGGAGAGGTGGTGCATTTATTTTAACCTCGCAGAGGCATATTTTGGAAGATCTTCCGAAAATAGGAATTGAAGTGATCTTGCCACAAGATACGAGAGTTTTGACCAGTTTACAGATTCAGTCTACTTTAGTAGAGAGGATCAGAGCAGCCCAGGCAGAGGATCCGCAGATCCAGAAGCTTCGATCAGAGTGTGAGTCAGGTCTCAGGAATGAGTTAGTAATCCAAGAGTATGGTACACTTAGGTTCGAAAATTGTCTTTGTGAACCAGGTGGAGACCTTCAACATGAAGTTATGCCAGAGGCTCATAGTTCTCCTTACTCCATTCATCCCGGGGGCACAAAGATGTACCAAGATATAAAGCAACACTTTTGGTGGAATGGCATGAAGAGGAAGATAGCGAGGTTTGTATCCAGATGTTTGGTATGTCAGCAAGTGAAGGCAGAGCAGCAGAGACCAGCAAGATTGTTACAGCCACTTTCTATTCTAGAGTGGAAGTGGGAGCACATCACGATGGACTTTGTGATCGGTTTACCTAGATCTCCGACCTGTCGAAACGTAGTTTGGGTAATCGTAGATCGGCTCACGAATGTTGCTCGTTTTCTTCCTTTCAGAGTAGGACAGTCTACTGAGTAGTTGGAAGAAATATTTATGAAGCAGATTGTGAGGCAGCATGGTGTTCCAGTCAGCATCGTATCAGATAGAGACACACTGTTCACCTCTCACTTTTGTCAGAGTTTGCATCAAAGTTAGGGTACCAAGTTGAGGTTCAGTACAGCCTATCATTCGCAGACGGACGAACATTCAGAGAGAACCATTCAGACATTGGAAGATATGTTACGGGCTTGTACTTTAGATTTCGGCGGAACTTGGGAAGATCATCTTCATTTGGTAGAGTTCTCTTACAATAATAGTTATCAGGTAAGTATATAGATAGCACCGTTTGAAGCAGTATATGGAAGAAAGTGCAGGTCCCCTATGGCATGGAATGATGTGGGAGAATAAAAATTATTAGAACCAGAGATGATCACGCAGACCGTAGAAACAGTCAAGTTGATCAGAGAACGGCTTCGAGTTGCGCAGGACAGACACCGACACTGGGCAGATCAACAACGTAGGCCTCTAGAGTTTGGTGTTGGTGACCAAGTATTTCTGTGAATTTTGCCTACTCGGGGTGTCATTAGATTTGGAACCCAAGGAAATCTTAGTCCGAGATACGTTGGTCCGTTTGATATTCTTGCTCGGGTAGGCGATGTTGCTTATCTTCTTGCCCTTCCGCCTTCGCTACATGATGTACATGATGTGTTTCATGTATCTCAGTTGCGTAGGTATGTCCCGGATTCGAGTCACATCCTCGATCATTCTGAGCTGGTCGTCGGTACCGACCTGACTTACGAGGAGCAACCCGTATCCATTTTGGATCGACGTGAGAAGGTGCTCAAGAATCAGACTATTAGCCTTGTCCGTGTCGCTTGGGGCCATCACTCCCCAGAAGAGTTAACCTGGGAGCGCGAGGACGAGATTAGATCTCGGTATCCACACTTGTTCGACTCAGAAGGTATGTTTCTCTCATGCCTTGGTAATTTGTTTACATGCTTGTTTTGCACTATTTTGAAATATATGATCAATGACTGCTAATGATAGGTTGCTTGCGTAGATTGTAATTGCACCTTGCTTGTCCGGATTCCTCTATCCTTGTCTTGGCTGAAATTTTGAGGACAAAATTTTTCTAAGGAGGCTAGAGATGTCACTTCCCGGTCCTAAAATATGTATTTTAATACGTGAACTGTCTGCATGCAATTTTTTATGTAGTATCTCTATGCTCAGTACTCATAATTATCTGGCAATTATATTTCTGTAACTTATTTTCAGCTTAAGCCTAAGTTTCGGTTTATTTTGGTTCATCATGAACCAACTTGGTTCAACTTGGTTCATGATGTATATATTCCCATCCTTCTCTCTCTCTCCTCAAGACTTTCATTTTACTTCTTCCACCTACCTAGGCAAGTACAACTTGCTCAAAAGTGGAGAATTGTGCATTTTTTATTCTTGATTTTTTTTCCTTTGATACTATTTGTCTATATTGTTCTTCTCATCATCCTCTACAAGTTTAGTACTTGTTATTTTCGATTTTAATGGATGAATTCTTGTAGATCTAAGTTTATGTCATTCTCGGTTTTCCTTGGTTTTGATCTATTAAACTTGCTTGCTTTCAAAAACTAATTATTCCATGTGGCAGAGAATTTGATTCTACACAATTGTGACCTTTGAAAAGTTAAATTTTGACTTGTTTTGAGAAAGTTATGGCCAAAACAATATTTGGACATCTTCTATGTTCATCTGTCCTGGGTCTGGTAGGAACGACAAATAGTGCCACATGGATGAATAGTGCCGCATGGATGCATAGTGCCACATGTAATGAATAGTATCGTAGGAGTGAATAGTGCCGCATGGATGAATAGTGCTACAGGAATGAATAGTGCCGTATGGATGTATAGTGTCGCGTAGATGAATAGTGTTGTATGGATGCATAGTACCGCATGGATGCATAGTACCACATGGAATAAATAGTACCGCATGAATGAATAGTGCCACATGAATGAATAGTACCGCAGAAATGAATAGTGCCGCATGGATGCATAGTGTCGCATGGAATGCATAGTTTCGCATAGAATGAATAGTGCCGCAGGAAAGAATAGTGCCGTATGGAATGAATAGTACCACAGAAATGAATAGTGCTGCAGAATGTCGTATAGTACATATTTTGGCTATTTTATGTCCTATTTGGCTGAACTGTGGCCAGAATTTCTCCCAACTCTCAACATGAAAGTTGTAGATCCTTGGCTTCAAGAATCTTCATGTCCCACTTTAACCAGAATTCATACGTGACTTTGGCACCTTGTGCATCTTTTACCGTACACATTGCCCGTGCACCGTTTGGACCACTTCATGACTTGCGAGCACTTCATAGTGCGTAGTGCCTTTTTGTTCTCTTTCCTCTTGTGTCTTGGTCCTCATTCCTGATCTGACTACCTATGCATGTGCTGGATAACCCTATATGTGTACTAAGGTACAATCTATGTGAGCACCGAGGTGCTATCCTATATTCTAAGTGTTCCTACGTGATACCTGCTAGTACTTCCAAGAGTCCATCATTTACATAGCGAATGGTCAGTAGCAATGACGTGGTATGTGTTGTGTGTTGCATTACACCAAGTAGGGGTACATACGTATGACTCCATGAGCTAGTATAGATCCTTTCTTGGGGTACACGAACAATGTACGATATCTAGGGGAGTGAGCATGTGACCAAGACATGTGAACTCCGAGGATAACCTAGGGATTAATTAGGCAACTAAATTGATAGATGCATTGGGTGGGAAGAATCTCAATATCATGCCATACTAGCCGCCCCAGGTCCAGTCCTGATGTGTCGGGTTGGCCGCCACGGATATGGTTTCATTCGCCTATAGTGGATGGCTATATCCGACTTCTACGAGCTATGCATTATATGTTTTAGCGCATTAGCCCTCCGAAGGACCGGTGCATAATCAATGTGCTATATGTTTAATGGTTTGGCTAGCCCTGCTGGGTTGACACGATCTGAGGATGCCTTTTAATCAATATCGCAGAGATAACTCTGCCAATTATAGAAAGCCGCAGGAATGAATGGTCGCTTGAAAATTGACATGACTGTGCCTTGTAACTTCCGTTAGTAGCCGAGAGACATGGACTATCAGGGTGCGTGGTCCAACCTATGTCCTTGTTTGGTTGTTGGGTTGGGCTATCATGCTGTAACAGGCGGTGGACCAAGGTTACGACCGGAAGCTTTTATTATTATTAGTATTATTATTTTATGCTTGGGTTTTATCTCACTCTTTGGTGCTCATTTGTGGTACTTGCTATTTGAGACTGACCCCGCTGGTTTTATTTGGCCAGATCACATAGCAGAGCCTGAGGATCCGACCTTCCTCCCTGACGTCAATGGTACATACTAGGAGCATCGCTGGCGGGGGACTCGAGTGGGTTTCTTCTCCACCACTCTAGTATCTTTACTTATGTTCTGGCGTTTAGCCACCGGCACCTGTTTAGCCGGCTAATCTGGATATTTTGTCTTTGTATAATTTGTAATTAAATCAGACTGCAGCTGAATACAATTATATACCTATAACTCTCTTGAATTGCTAACTTATAAAGCTAGATCCCCATAATCATTTTGATGAAGCGTCGGGGACGCCTTACTGCTTTATCTTATATGTACATTAATTGATATTTTCTTGCTTTGAATGATTGAGATATAGATGCTCTGTGAGACCATAGGAGACTTGAATGTAGCATGCACCCCTTGTCTCTTGACAGCCACGATCGCCGTATGACGTTTGTATACCTCATATGGAGTAGCTGGCCTAGTCCGTCTCCGTATTCCGGTATTGGGGCGTGACATGTGCCCCAACTGTTTGTGTAATTATGCAAACCAGGCCCTATTCGTGTCCAGAGGCACAGAAGACCGTGTCGGATACAATTTTGTTTTCATCAGCCAGAGTGAAGCTACTTCCTCTCAGGTATCGTTCTATTTTCTGTTAATATCGAAGAACTTATCAAATTTTTATCTGGAATTGACGGAGGTAATGGACAGGGCTGTGATCGAGATCGGGGGAGTTATTGTTCGTGTACAATAGTCGCTCGTGTCCAAGCCTCGAGTGTGTCCAAGTGTTGGTCAGCGTTGATGGTCGTTAGAAGAAGGACTGGGGTTTGGAGTATAGCAGTGGCAAGGAACAGTATTTTTGAATGGAATATAATTGGTGTAGGAATTGTGTTCTGTATTTGTTGTTGGGTTCTGTTTGTATTAATTTTTCTGAGTTTGGGACTGTGTTATTTTGCTGGGATTGTTGTTGCTAAGCTTATGTCAAACTTACGTGGCTTTGGGTTATGATAGGGTGAAGTAGTTTTTCCTACTGATCTTTAGAAGATCAGTAGAGGTTGAGTAAGAGGTTGTATTTAGTATGGGCTAATAGCTTAAGAAATGAATAAAGGAAGAAGAATCAAATGCAGCAAAGTATGGACTCTGGCATAGGCCGACCAACAGGCCAAGTCCACAGGTCTGAAGTGCAGGAAAGATAAGAGATGAGTTTAAAGTTGGGCTTGGGCCGAGTTTACCGGTTTTAGTCCATAGGATTTGGGTTTCGTGATATTATTTTGAATAAGTAAAATATGGTGTAAATGGCTGCGTACCTGGGGAATTAACATCTTCTCCACATGGGACTTTAGACTAAGTCAAATGGGATTGATGGTCCTTATGCCAAGCTTATGGGATTTATATTCAGATTGGTTCTTTTGAGTACAAATTGAAGATGGGCTGGGCCCTAGGTTGTAACAGTAGGATTTAATTGTGTTAAAAAGAGCAGAGCGAGGGGTTAGCTAGATGGATTAATTTAGTAGTAGTTTGAGTTCTCTAACAGATAGTTAATGTTTGGGAATATTATTGTTTGGGCTTAGATTGGAAGGGGTATGGGTTGAGTGATGTGTGTAGGATCGATTGTAGGAACGAGTTGTAAAGCACAATACTCTAGAGGGGGGGTGAATAGAGTAGGCAGCGGAATTTAGCTATTTAAAAAAAATGTTAGTAACAAGATCACAGATAATATATATCACAGATAAGTAAATAAAAAGTAGAGAGTAGAGAGCAAACGCAAACACAAAGATGTATACTGGTTTCCCTCTTGTGAGGACTAGTCCAGTCGGAAGAACTCTAGCTTCCAGTTGAATCCACTATGGAAAATCACCACAAGTTTTCATCCGAAGTTCTTGCAACTTCTACAACGCAAGCTTTGATCCGAAGTACTCGACCAACTTCAATTGTGAAGTGTCTACCTTCAATCAAGCCTCTGATTATAATCACTCTGAAACTTCTAGACCGTACCGCACTGGCAAATCGACTAGGGGATTGTAACTGGCTTGGGATTTGAAAATGAATAGCTTAGAACACTTTGGAAGAAGTAGTAGGCTTATAGAGAAGAGATATGAAAGTTAGTGAGTGAGTTGAAATGATCGAAATTCTTCTATATTTATAGTTTTTCTAAAGGCAGAATTCTGACAGAATTCGGACAGAATTCGGGCAGAACTCTATGAGAAAATCTCGTTGGGATCTGTAACTGCAGGAAGACCAAGTTCAAAAAGCAACGTTCGCTAACCGAACTCTGGCCGAACTCTGGCTGAATTCGGGCTGAGTTCTGCTAGGGTTCTGTTAGGGTTTTTGCAAACTAGTTTTTGGAATTTTTTGAAAAGTCAAACAGTCAGGAAGTAGTTTGGGCTTTTGTAAGTGGACTAGTTTTCAAAATGATAGGTATTTTGAAAACGTTTCTTGGGTAGCCTATTTGCCAGTACGAAGCAGTGTACATCGTATTCCTAGACTCAATAAATATGAAAAATTACATTGATAAAATAGGAAAACCAATAGCCCTTTGATGACGCCTTTCTTCAAATATTTGAGCAGACTTGAAGACGCCTTTTTTACTTGACGGCGGTCATCCAAAGATAAACAGATCTGGAAATCTGAATACCTTTCGGGGGCTTCGCCAACACCGTCTTTGGCCCATCAATAATTCTCTATTGCATATGTCCTGGTTTGACAAAACTTGATCACGCTTACTGCATGTCTATAAGAACATGTTAGACAAACAGAATAATATGATACAAACATAGCAATATGATATAGAACATTTAGGACAATGCTAACATTAGGACAATGCTAAGTTTAAGTAGCAACATGATAGTGATTACATGAATATTAGTGATGTCATTATGTTAAACTTAATTGATTAGCCATATTCAAAAAAATGATATAATTATTGGGCTAACAATCTCCCCCTTTTTGATTATGGCAAATCCTTTAAGTTTAATATATGTACAATAGATGCATGTATCACCAATAACCACATAATACTAGAATAGTGTGTGCTAACTTAAACTTATTTCTCCCCCTTTGACATGATAAAAAAAAAAAGCTCCTCCGTAATTAGAGCTAAAATGAAATCAAGCATAAGGAAAAGAGGAAAGCAAAAATAATCATGATCAAGGATTAGAAGAACAGTGTAACGACAAGTTTAGAAAATTACATAAAATGCATAACTAAAAAACTTGTCAACACAGTAAAAAAAATCAATCAATGAATAGTTTACCAACAAAAAATCCAAAAATGATTTCAAAACACATTTTGTTCATCATATTGTGTTTTGAAATAGACCAAAAAAATATATCAATATAGTAGAAATCAATCATTGGTCATAAATAAATCATGAGGAATAGAAATTCGCAGATCTAGTATAAAAAAATCAAAAATATAATAAGACTTTTAACAATGATCACAAAAAATATGATTCATAATTTGCCCATACAAATTAGTGAATCAATTCCATAAAGAGTATAATCATCGAAAAGAGATCAAAATAAGTATACTAGAATCTATGCAAAATCTATACCAAAGTTCATGCATTTGAATTCAATTACCTTAGCATGATATATATCCATCAGATAAACATGAAGGTAATGAAGACAAAATACTTGAGAAGGTAAAATTCAGTCGACTTGAATGCTCCCCCGCACAGTATGATCAGTCTAAATATAGATAATCATGAACCTTGAGATAAAACCTCAAAAAAAATGCCAAAAATAATTTTAAACTCAATCAAATAAGGATAATTAAATATATATTTGGCAAGATAAATTTTAGAAACTCAAATAAGAGAATTAAAAATAACTAATAATAATAATATATTCTCTCATAAACTTATTAAAAAAAATTATGAACAAATCAACAAGATATGTTAAGTAAAAGAATATATGTCCATGATGAACTAGGTATACTACATATTAAGGGCATAAATGAATTAAAACAATTAATTTTGCTCCCCCTTAAAATATGCGTATATAGTTCAAAAATAATTTATATGCATAAAATAGATAAAATAAATAATCACAAGATCTAAGGAATATCCAATATTTGCATCTTTCTTTTCTTCGATCAAATGCATATAAAATTCCAAACTCAAAACAAATATCATCTTTAGGCAAGAAAAAGAAATATCCAATAAATAAATGCTTAAAGATGAACAAACAAAATATATCTCCAATATATATATAAAAAAATATTTCAAGACATAAAAAGATTTTGAAAACTGTCTTTAATAATAACATTTGAGTACCGGACAGACTCAATAAATCAAAAAAAAATCAAAAAGACTTTTCAAAAATGTGGAATTTATTACGAAAAACTATCTTTGTAAATGTTCGAATGCGTCCATTTAGTCCTCAGACTGAATGTTTGCGATTCGAATCACGGAAACAATTTCAATAAAAGAATCCATATATCATAAATAAATCCATTTGAACAAATAAACATAACTAGATAAATGTCCAAAGAAAAATGTATTCTAGATATATGGCATGTCAAGGGGATAATTGACTTGAAATAATTAACTGCTCCACCTTTACATGGCTATATCCAAAAAAAGTAGTATAGATAAAATTTTAAAATAAAATCCAGAGACATATTTCCAGAAGTAGAAAACTAATTCAAAAATATCAGGTCTTCTTATCAAAGTTTATTTCTTCCCTTAGCATGGAGTCCACCTGACAACCGTGAGGTTAAAGAAAAGAAACGCTTTGAGAGAGAGATTCAATTTGCATGACTTCTCCCCTGCAAAGAGTTACTGTTGTAGACAGTAAGTAACTTAAATAAGAAGATAATAATATAAAGCTCAAAATCATGAATATTACGAATATTACACAAGCTAAAGATGAAATCGCAAGACCATAATATTCAATGAGTAGTCACAAATACGAAAAACAATCATCTTTAGATAAAAGAAAAAATATCCATTAAATGAACATTTAAAAATAAAACAATCAAAATATATTTCAAATTAGCATGATGAATAATCGTATAAGTCAAAAGATGACATAAATTGATCTATGCTATAGAATCTCATAATCGACAAGAAAGATCAACATATGCTACCTGTTATGAAAATATAATGAGAGAATATTATCCATCAAATCTAAAATTCAAAATCCATCAGATAATAATTGCAACTAGATCTCAATAAATCTTTAGTTTATAAAGCGTTGATTAATCTTAGTTTAGCTGTAGGGGTACTGTCCCAGCTAACGGAGGTTCACCGGGGAACACTTAAGTACCGCTTTGCTTCGATCGTAGTCGTGGTGACAGATAGACCCTTTGTAGGCTTGTATCCAAAACAAATCTCTTCTTTAATAACCGAAGATTTAAGAAGAATTAGTGCAATATGAAATCAATTATATTCTATGGACTTAAAAAAAGCTTAGAACAATATAGCATACGGTATAAGATGTATCAATTACATTTATCCATATGTGCTACTAAATCATTGGGTAACAATAAAATATAAAACATTTGTAAGTCAAAATGTAGGATCTAGATACGCTGATGTATTTTGGAACCTAGGGGACTGGGTTCAGTACCTTGGATCCAGAACCAGACGATAGTTGCAAGTACATCTTAATAAATCTTAAGTCTATAAAGTATTGATCACTTCGGGTTAGCTGTAGGGGCCGGTTCCCAGCTAGCGGTAGTCCGAAGAGTAGTGCACCGTGTCGCTTCAGACTATTTACACCTGTATGACAGAAGGACCCTTTCGGCTTGTTCCCAAAATGATTTCTACTCTTAAGAACTTAGATTCAAAAGAATATATGCAATATCATCGAACATCATCGAAATCCAGAATCCCTAAAAGTAAAATAAGTAAATACCCAAAGAATGGTTTATCAAGATCAAGATATTAAAAATATCATGTATCCAAAATGTCAACCAAAAAGCCAAGAAAAATATCATTAAAAGAGGATTTGAGGAAGAAGCTAATAAAGAGAAGAACATAAATTTGTTCAAAGTAATCAATAGCTTAAGTATGAGATAAGCACAAGTTTAAAAACTATTTTTCAAAATAATATAATATAGAACTTGAACTTAACTCATATATCCTCATAAAGATATTTATACAAAAATATAAGAAACATGAGCAATATATAAATAAAAATGAATTATTCATGTATCCTTAATAAGCATAAAAAAATATCACAAGATCAAAAACATGCATAAATAAACTTTATCAGACAAAGATGTAATTGATTCATAAGAAGTTAATCAAAATAAAATATGCGAATCAATAGTGAAGTATATTATGCAAGCACAAGGTTAACATAAAAGTATATGTATATACTTTTCAAGTAAATAGAATACTTGTGCTAAACATACATACTCAAAAAATACTGATCAAAGTAAATACGACATGTTAAAGGCAAATCGATAAGAAGTGACCATTAAAAAATATTAAAGGCGAAGAGTCAAAAGCATAAACCAAAAACAAAATTAAGCTCCTATGCATGATTCAAGAATAAAGATTAACAATAAATAGCATACATAGACAAATGTGTCACACTAATGGAAAGTGAGTAAAATACTGTATAGTGTGAACTAAACATTTAAGCTAAACAGCTAGTCAAGCTAGGATTATGTCTCACATTGATTCAAACAATAGACAATTTAAAAGATATCAATGAAAGCTAATAGTAAGAAATCAATAAGAACATGCTAAATATTAAAAACTATTTAAAAAGTATGTTACCGAATTGGTTCTAGTGACCACACTTATGTTGGTATAATTGTATGGAAGATGACCTTTGTAGCTTTGCAATCACCAACAAGTTCTATGGTTCTAAGGTTCAGCATAAGTAGCTCCACCTGAAATATTAGGTAAAGACTTTGGTATCCAATACTTGGATCCATATTTGTTAGCTTTGGGAACCCATTTGCACAAGTTCATATCAACTAATTTTCTAATCTGACAATGATTAGAAACATGTCCATCCATACCACAATAATGACAGAAAGAATTAACATTAGTACTATGTACAGTAGTATGAGAACGTGTAGTAGTGTGATATGATGTGCGTGGATACTTGTAATAGAAAGTATGGTTGTGTGAAGCTTTTGCTTTGCTTGCTTCCTTTGTAAAAGATCTGTGTGTGACTTTGTGATGTGCTAAGTGTCCTGTGTTAGACTGAGTCATAGGTTGTATTACCTGCTTTCCCAGTCTAATCTCTAACTTTTTAGAGTTAGCACAGATCTCATCATACTTAGCATTAAGAGCATCAATTCTACATGAAGCAATAGAATACTTTTTCTTTTCAGATTCTAGTTTCTCCTTAAGTTTAGCATTTTCTTGAGTACTTTTCTCAATGCAATCAAGTGCCTCATGCAATCTAAACTTCAGTGTAGAAATCTCAGTAGAATTATCAGAAGTAGAAGTATTTCTTGCATCATTCAATAAGCAAGTCTTTTCATTCTCACGCTTATAGGATAGAATATCCTTTCTAGCTTGCTTGTACTTATCTAATACTTTCTTGTGTTCTTCTAATAGATCACTGAAAGCATCAGATAACTCATCATAAGAAAATTCATTCTCTTCAAGAAGGGGATTATTCTGTACCTCATTAGATAATGCCATTGAGCATAAATTTACAGCTTGATGAGGTCTCTCTTCTTCTTCAGAATCTGTTGCTTCGCTTTCACACCATATGCTCATGCTAGTGTACATGTGAGACGATGATCTTTCTTCATTTGATTGTTCGCAGTGACTCTCCTTTCTAGCAGTAGTACAATCTTCTTGGATGTGGCCTATCTTCTTGTAGTTGTCACATGCAAGATTTTCTTCGTATAAAGGATTGTGTTGTACCTTAAATCCCAATTTCGTCATGCATATATTTGCATCATTATGAAGACTATCCTTCTCTCAGGAGTTGCTAGCTTTGCTTTTATACCTGCACTCATAAGTAGCTTCAAGAACTTTCCAAATTTTATGAGATGTTGTACAAGTATTAATAAGATTAAATACATTTGTGTCTACAGCACAATAAAATATATGCATACCTTTTGCATCAAGGCTAGCTATGCAAAACTCCTATTTTTTAATTATTATTTTTATTATCCTATTAGACTTAAAAAAATGAATTTATACAATTTATGGTTTTATTTATTTTTTTGATGATCCGGTTTGGCCAATTCAGCCCGAACTGGGTTTGGACTAAATTTAAGCCCAAGTAGACATGTGGTGTGATCAATGACGACCATTGATGCATATTTTATGGTTGCAGAATATTTCTTAATTTATTTTAAGGTTTGGGGAAATATTTTCTAAATATTAATTAGTGGTAAAAAAAATTATGTTTTTATTATTTAATAATGTGTTACAAAAATGGTACATTTTTCTGGGCCCAAATGAGGGTGTGTGGTAAAGTTCACACGTTGGAACAATTTTTATTATTTCATTATTACTAAAGTTATTTTGTGAAAATTAAATAGACATTTTATTATTGTTGATATTATTTGATATTAATGTGATATTATTATTGTTGCCTTTTATGGCAATTTAAATTTGTGTATATATGTAAAAATATATTTTTAGATGCATAATATATATAGTTAATATTAAACTTTTATTTCAAATTGGTGGAGATTTAATAAACATGTTTTCCTATTTAAATATTATTACTATTTTGAGTTGATTTATTAAGGATTGAATTTATATATATATATATGAAGATATGCTCAAATAGATTAAATAATTGGATAGTTGACTTTTAAATGATATTTGGATTTAAATAAATTTTTGGTGTATTTTTGGATATACACACACACACACACACACACACACACACACACATATATATATATATATATATATATATATATATATATATATATATATATATATTAAAGATTTAGATAAAAAGAAAAGAAAAGAAAAAGAAAAAAAAAAAAAAGCAATAAGGGGTGGTCGGCCCCACCCGACCACCCACAAATAATTAGTAGCAGCAGTAGCTGCGTTAAGAAAGGGGGGGGGGGCGAACCCTTCCCTTTAGAAAAGGCACAGTAGCAACAATAGAGGACGACGCCCCCTTCCCTCACATATAAGTTTTCGGAAAAAAAGAAAAAAAAACCCTAAAATTTCTTCCTCCTCTCTCCTCCATCCTCCTCCCTCTTCTCGGCGTGCGTGCCCAACATCGCCGGAGCGACAGCAGTCCCGCCTCCCGGTCGTCACAACAACAACAACAACAGATTCCCACTTTAAGGTACCCAATTTTCACGTATGATTTCTCTCTCGATTCTAGTCCATTTTTAGATCCGTAAATTCGTGTAGAAAGCCCACATGACCCTCTTCGAGATCCTCAGGTGGATTTCGACATGGCCATCCAACTTGCTCGAAAAATCGAGACGAAGTTGGAGAAAAAACCACTTTTCTGAAATATTAAAAACTGTTTTGAAACACCAACTTGTCGGCCACTTTTGTCGCTGTCCATTATACTTTCATAAAAACTAATTAAAGGCAGTCAAAGACAACATAACCGAGATTGTAACGCACCTTCTGGATTCACTTTTCAACTAGTATGTAGAAAGTTACACGTTGTTAAAGTTTCCCAAAAAAATTATAAATTCTGTTTTCAAAAAGTGGGAAAACAACCGATACGGCGTGCGCCCCGAAAAACCGGGCGACGTTGTCACGCACTATACAAATCGAAAGGCGCGTATGGATGTTTTTGATGTGTGGGAACTGACGGAACCTGATTTCATTGCATGTGCGCGACGAAATCAGTGCGTATCCGTCGAGATATCCCGTATCGATCCTTTGCAAATTAATTCACAACTTTGTGCACACTCATCATAACGCGATGAAACTTGCGCCATTGGACTCGAAATATTTTTCTGGTCCTGTGAGCCAAGTTTGGTCCGATTCTGAGACCGTTGATCGAGACGCTATTTTGGTGGGCCCACAATCCTACTCAACGGGCAATTTTGTGCACAGCCCACCGGAATCTAAAATTGGACATACCGTTGGGTTCGTCTCATCAAAACAAATCTGTAGACATGTAGTTTAACGACTTTAGAGACCGTAGATATTGCACGTATTTCGGTGTAAAGCGGGTCCAACGGCGGACATCGTTTTGACCCAAAATTACGATTTTATCCCTGTTCCAGAATTTAACTTTTGGACAGGCGTTTCCTAGGCATATCTTTTATTCCAAACTCGTTCGTGATGTTTGTTGCAGCATCCGGAGTCATCTGCAGGATTTGACTTTTCTTGCTTCGTTTATTTGTCTGTTCGAGCTACTGGATTATCCTCTTTTGCACATAACCTCAGGCAAGATACCTTACCATTATACTATTTATATTCAGTTATATTTTATTACATATCACTGTTCATTTATTTCTAGTTCTTATCGTTCTTGATTTACTGTCTGCTCAGTGATATTAGATGTACTTTGTTATTATCCTTTGATTGCATATGGACTTAGAGTTAAGAGACTACCGTCTATAGTGTATCGCATATACCTTAACACAATTGTAGCACGAGGATGTGTGAGATGAGTAGCATGTAGAGGTTCTTGTGTGTGGGCTGATCCACCATGCGCATGCGATAAGGCTAACTGCTAATAGAGGCATGTTAGGAGACTTAGCAATTAGTAGAGGTATATGAGACATGGATGTGACTTTGTTAGGCATTGGGTGGGAAAAACAGTTCCTTAAGGTATGGGCCAAGTATGCACTTCCCTATTGTCGGTTATCTCCGTGGGAGATACGGTCCTGGATCCTGATACTGATTTACTGCTGGTCTCTGACATTCGATGAATGTTATGCTTTGAGGTCCCTGGTATCCTGATGGGCCATACCTGAGATTACTGCTACTGAGCCAGAGTGCCCATGCGTTGGAGGTTTATTCTTAACTGCATAAATAATATAGTACAGTTAGAATACCTTATTGTCGTTTTGTCACTTATTTCGGGTTGTGACATGTTATATATTCAGTTTATTATGGCATGTTCTTTGTGTATCTTGTTACGTCCCTCTGAGGACCTGGTTATCTCTCCAGGGGTGTGCTTCTGTGATTTTGCAGGTGTTTTAGCCAAGGCCGTGATCTTCTCCATTCTTTCGAAGACGATTGCGCTTGGTTCGTCTCGTTATTTTATCGATCACTTCTTGTACATTTTATTTGAGATAGTTGGTAGTGGACTTTGTCTCCGCCCAACGACTGTATACATGACAAATTCAAAGTTGTTTTATATCATTTATTTATCTAGTGGATGAGATTTAGTTATTATGGTTCTACTGTATTTTACAGCTTATGTATTCATACGAGGTTTTCATATATTGGAATATATTTCGTATGTATACAGCTGGCATGTCGATGTACCTAGTCCTACGTATTTTGTGATTGGGGCGTTACATATTTTTGTGGTGGCCCATGCAGGTCGAGTTTGTCACTTTGGTTACGTAATTGTACCGATGTGAACCTGCAACATAGAATTGGAATCTAGGAATCTCATCCATACAGCTTGACTTCTTCCTTTGGCTTTACATTCCGAACTCTCGATCGACTTTCTTGAATTGCATCTTACTTGATTCCTTTCTACCGTCGATTCCTATTTTCGTGCTTAGTATCAACTAGGAAGATGACTACATTAGTATATGCTCATAGGTCAAACACATGGCTAGAATGGTTATTTGGCAATTGGAATACATTCAAGACTCTAATTGAGTCAAAAGGCTTTTTAGTGTGATTTAACGATTTGTAATTGGTAAAGTAGGGTATTACCACGGAAAGTTTTTATCTTGAGATTTCTAAATAGTAAACACCAGAGGATTTACAGAATTTCATACTTGGTTTAAGAAATTGATTGGCTTTTTGAGGTTTGATATTTATGAATTATTGGATTATAGCTATACATCTTTGCACAAGTATAAAATTGATTTACTTTTCGAGTTGTGATATTTATGAGTTTTGGGTGTTAGATATACATCTTTGAACAAATATAAAATTTATTTGATTTTCGAGTTTTGATGTTTATGATTTATTGTATTATAGTTATACACCTTTGAACAGTTATAAATTGGTTTGAACATGATCTTAGCTTTTTAAAAAAATAGCCATAGGAATTATTTAAATTTGAGTTGTACAACTTGCTATTTTTGTGTTTAGTAAATTTTAAATTTTAAGTGGAAGTAATGACGGTTAATTTTGGTTTAAAATATTTAAAAGTTATAAAAACGATTTTTGAGAAATTTTTATTTTAAATGGTGTCCTATGATTGAGGAATTACAAATCTAATTAGATATTTGGTATAAAAAAAAAGATTTTGACTGATAAGATTATTTGAAAATTTCGTTTAATGAGGGATTGCTAATATTAAAATTTTTGGAAGAATTTCGAAGGATGTGATGGAAAGTTATTTTGATTGATTAAAGAAAGTTACCATTTAAAAGTTATGATTTTGTTGGAATAACTTAGCACGAATAGAAGTTAAAATTGATGAGAGCATTGAGCTTAATTTTTGAGATTGCTTTTAATATGCTAAGAGTTTTATTATGAGTTATTTGAAAAAATTTAGAGTGTTAAATTTTTGATTAATTGTGAAATTTTTATGGATTCGTAAATTATGAACTCTTGAGTTAAATAGTTGAATTTAAATGTTAATTTTGGAAAAGGTTAGTAGTAACGCGATAAAATTTTGCTTTGAGATTTAAGAAAGTGATTTAAATTTTATGATAAATTTGAACGGCTTGGAGTGAATACAAATTTTGGGTGGTTTATTTTTGAAAGTTTAATTTTGAAACTTTTGGAGGAAACTTGAGTTAAATTTTAATGGTAGGCCCCAAGATAACCCTACCGAGTATTCCACACTAATTGCCATGTCACCTATGACCATGATAGTAGTATATACACAAATGTTGTTAGTCATCTACCCAGCTATATGACTGTATTTCCACCTCGACTTACTCGATCTTTCTTTAATTCTAGATCTTTTAATTGCGACCTTCTAACCCACTTGCAATTTGGATAATGATTTAATGGTTCCTTAACTGTATTCATCTAGAAGACTATCTTCTCTCCGGAATTGTGTTCCTAAATTATTTTATTAGATTCTTTAATTAATTTTATTTCATGCTTTAACTTGATCTTTTTTATTTTTGTGCATTAATTATCACCTCGTGAACTCCCACTTTCTATTCTTGATCTTCTGGCGTCCCCTACCGTGACTTGTATAATTGGAGTACAATACTACACTTTTTCTTCCAACAAATTTCATATATAAGACCTAGACAAGCCCATCTTCCTGTAGACATATCATGTCCCACCAAAACCCATCTCCTTATACTCTATTTTTTTGACATGACCTTATGGTCAAAATGGTCAAATTATAATCTTTACCATGATACCGATATATTTTCGACCATGGATAGGGATTCAACCTCGACTCAATTCTTTCGACCCAATATGTGATTTTGTTCTACTTAATTCCTTAAATGTTTAAACTTGTGCTTTATCTTGATTGCTTGACTCATTGTCCCATCACACTACTAGTTTAACTCTTGTAAGTTGGGTAGAATACCTCACCACCTAACAAACCTTTTTTCATGTGAACCACATTGGTAAGTTCACTTAGACTATAAATTCAGAGAACCCTACCTTATCTAGTCTACCAAGCCATAAATGAAGAAACACTAGGACAACTGTATAGGCCCAAACTTCGGGCGAGCCTTGATTTTAAAAGATTTTGACCTAATTAAAATTTTCTTCATCAGTACCTCCCTTGCTCATATTTTTGACTAATTCATGCTGCAAACGTAGCTTCAGTTTTGCAAGCTTATTTCGTTATCAAGCTTGATCATGACATATTTTATTGGATGCACCCACTAACATATTGTCTAATCAGAACCGGTGCATGATGGTCTGATCAACCTATTGCACCTTGGTTCGCTTATCACATATTATTCTACGTGGATGGAGATATAGTAAACTTGCCTTAGAGTCTCATCCGCGACCGCCTTGACAATTCTCTTTTGAGTTATTTTTGCTGCCTATGAACCCCGTAATTCGTACTCAATATATAACACCGTCTTTGAAACCTTTGTTGTTCTTGTCTTTTACTTATTTTGGAAAGACAAGGCACTGTATTTGCTGAGATAGACTCAAGGTATCTTCTTTGGTTGCCCAATCGGTTAATTATACACAAATGTAGATAGCCACCGACCGACTCATGTGGCTATATCCTCGCCTTTAACCACTCCTCATTTTTTTAACCCTAGAATTGTTATCGTGCCCTCCCAATTATTCTTGAGCACTCGAGAATGATTCTAATAGTTCACTTAATCAAACCCTCGACCAAGACAATTAGTATCCAGTTCTCCCTTAAGGAATCACATCTCCTAAATGTCTAATTTATTCTCTTTGGTCTACTCAAATCCTTACTATTTCCTAAACTGGATTATTAAATTTTGTTACCATCACTAGCAACCCTTATTCAATTCCATAATCATGATATTTTTGTATATATTGATTCCATAATTTTCTATTGCATGGTGGTGTTTATCGCCTCCTCCAAAATTTAATTGTATTTTGGTATTGACAAACTCTTCCCATTCCCCAACCCTATCTACCCTAAAAAATTCTAAATTTCGAGGACAAAATTCTTGTAAGTTGGGTAGGATGTAAAACCCCTATTTTTTAATTATTTTTTTATTATTATTTTATTAGACTTAAAAAAATAAATTGATACAATTTATGGTTTTATTTATTTTTTGATGACCCGATTTGGCCAATTCAGCCCGAACTGGGTCTGGACCAAATTTAAGCCCAAGTAGACATGTGGTGTGATCAATGACGACCATTGATGCATATTTTATGGGTGTAGAATATTTCTTAATTTATTTTAAGGTTTGGGGAAATATTTTCTAAATATTAATTAGTGGTACAAAAATTTATGTTTTTATTATTTAATAATATGTTACAAAAATGGTATATTTTCTGGGCCCAAATGAGGGTGTGTGGTAAAGTTCACACGTTGGAACAATTTTTATTATTTTATTATTGCTAAAGTTATTTTGTGAAAATTAAAAAGACATTTTATTATTGTTAATATTATTTGATATTAATGTGATATTATTATTGTTGCCTTTTTATGGCAATTTAAATTTGTGTATATATGTAAAAATATATTTTTAGATGCATCATATATATAGTTAATATTAAACTTTTATTTCAAATTGGTGGAGATTTAATAAACATGTTTTCCTATTTAAATATTATTACTATCTTGAGTTGATTTATTAAGGATTGAATTTATATATATATGAAGATATGCTCAAATAGATTAAATAATTGGATAGTTGACTTTTAAATGATATTTGGATTTAAATAAATTTTTGGTATATTTTTGGATATACACACACACACACACACACACACACACACACACACACACACACACATATATATATATATATATATATATAAAATATATATATATATATATATATATATAGATATATAAAAATATATATATATATATATAATATATATATATATATATATATATATATATATATTAAAGATTTAGATAAAAAGAAAAGAAAAGAAAAAGAAAAAGAAAAGCAATAAGGGGTGGTCGGCCCCACCCGACCACCCACAAATAATTAGTAGCAGCAGTAGCTGCGTTAAGAAAGGGGGGGCCGACCCCTTCCCTTTAGAAAAGGCACAGTAGCAACAATAGAGGCCGACCCCCCCTTCCCTCACATATAAGTTTTCGGAAAAAAAGAAAAAAAAAAACCCTAAAATTTCTTCCTCCTCCATCCTCCTCCCTCTTCTCGGCGTGCGTGCCCAACCTCGCCGGAGCGACAGCAGTCCCGCCTCCCGGTCGTCACAACAACAACAACAACAGATTCCCACTTTAAGGTACCCAATTTCCCCGTTTGATTTCTCTCTCGATTCTAGTCCGTTTTTAGATCCGTAAATTCGTGTAGAAATCCCACATGACCCTCTTCGAGATCCCTCAGGTGGATTTCGATATGGCCATCCAACTTGCTCGAAAAATCGAGACGAAGTTGGAGAAAAACCACTTTTCTGAAATATTAAAAACTGTTTTGAAACACCAACTTGTCGGCCACTTTTCTCGCTGTCCATTAAACTTTCATAAAAACTAATTAAAGGCAGTTAAAGACAACAAAACCAAGATTGTAACGCACGTTCTGGATTCACTTTTCAACTAGTTTGTAGAAAGTTACAAGTTGTTAAGTTTCCCAAAAAAATTATAAATTCTGTTTTCAAAAAGTAGAAAAACACTCGATACGGCGTGCGCCCCGACAAACCGGGCGACATTTTCGCACACTATACACATCGAAAGGCGCGTATGGATGTTTTCGACGTGTGGGAACTGACGGAACCTGATTTCGTTGCATGTGCGCGACGAAATCAGTGCGTATCCGTCGAGATACCCCGTATCGACCCTTTGCAAATTAATTCACAACTTTGTGCACACTCATCATAACGCGATGAAACTTGCGCCATTGGACTCAAAATATTTTTCTGGTCCTGTGAGCCAAGTTTGGTCCGATTCTGAGACCGTTGATCGGGACACTATTTTGGCGGACCCACAATCCCACTCAACGGGCAATTTTGTGCACAGTCCACCGGAATCAAAAATTGGACATACCGTTGGGTTCGTCTCATCAAAACAAATCTGTAGACATGTAGTTTGACGACTTTAGAGACCGTAGATATTGGCACACATTTCGGTGCAAAGCGGGTCCAACGGCAGACATCGTTTTGACCCAAAATTATGATTTTATCCCTATTCCAGAATTTAACTTTTGGATAGGTATTTCCTAGGCATATCTTTTATTCCAAACTCGTTCGTGATGTTTGTTGCAGCATCCGGAGTCATCTGCGGGATTTGGCTTTTCTTGCTTTGTTTATTTGTCTGTTCGAGCTACTGGATTATCCTCTTTTGCACATAACCTCAGGCAAGATACCTTGCCATTATACTGTTTATATTCAGTTGCATTTTATTACATATCACTGTTCATTTATTTCCAGTTTTTACTGTTCTTGATTTACTGTCTGCTCAGTGATATTAGATATACTTTGTTATTATCCTTTGATTGCATATGGACTTAGAGTTAAGAGACTACCGTCTGTAGTGTATCGCATATACCTTGACACAATTGTACCACGAGGATGTGTGAGATGAGTAGCATCTAGAGGTTCTTGTGTGTAGGCTGATCCTCCATGTGCATGCGATAAGGCTAACTGCTAATAGAGGCATGTTAGGAGACTTAGCAGTTAGTAGAGGTATATGAGACATGGATGTGACTCTGTTAGGCATTGGATGGGAAGAACAGTTCCTTAACGTATGGGCCAAGTATGCACTTCCCTATTGCCGGTTATCTCCGTGGGAGATACGGTCCTGGATCCTGATACTGATTTGCTGCTGACCTCTGACATTCGATGAATGTTATGCTTTGAGGTCCCTGGTATCCTGATGGGCCATACCTGAGATTACTGCTACTGAGCCAGAGTGCCCATGCGTTGGAGGTTTGTTCTTAACTACATAAATACTGTAGTACGGTTAGATTACCTTATTGTCGTTTTGTCACTTATTTTGGGTTGTGACATGTTATATATTCAGTTTATTATGGCATGTTCTTTGTGTATCTTGTTACGTCCCTCTGAGGACCTGGTTATCTCTCCAGGGGTGTGCTTCTGTGATTTTACAGGTGTTCTAGCCAAGGCCGTGATCTTCACCATTCTTTCGAAGACGATTGCGCTTGGTTCGTCTCGTTATTTTATCGATCACTTCTTGTACATTTTATTTGAGATAGTTGGTAGTGGACTTTGTCTCCGCCCAACGACTGTATACATGACAAATTCAAAGTTGTTTTATATCATTTATTTATCTAGTGGATGAGATTTAGTTATTATGGTTCTACTGTATTTTACAGCTTATGTATTCATACGAGGTTTCCATGTATTGGAGTATATTTCATTTGTATACAGCTGGCATATCGATGTACCTAGTCCTACGTATTTTGGGACTAGGGCGTTACAAGCTAACTTCTTCTCTTCCTCCGTGTAACAATAATAAGGCTTGTTGATTATAGAGGATGTGAGAGTAGAAGTGATAGTAGGCTTTTTGTAGCCATTTACAACAATTGACCATAAGTCAAAATCTACAGACTTCAAGTAGAAGCTCTTTCATGTTTTCTAGTATGTGTAATTTGTACCATCAAATAGTGGGAGTCTATTTGAGGATTGCTCTTCAATTGTGAATTACATACTTGCCATATGTGATATAGTGATCTTATGCAACAGCAGTTATATAATAACAATATTACTTTGCTTTACCTGTATAACCCGCTCTGATAATGAGGATCTGCTCCAAGGATGTTAAGCCAAATAATAGAGTCCTTGCTAGGATACCAATTGAAGGAGCAATTGGTATAAGCAATAATATCTCTATAAGAAGTACCTACTCTCTAGTTGTAGCACTGGCTCTGATACCAATTGTAGGATCGATTGTAGGAACGAGTTGTAAAGCACAATACTCTAGAGGGGGGTGAATAGAGTAGGCAGCAAAATTTAGCTATTTAAAAATAATGTTAGTAACAAGATCACAGATAATATATATCACAGATAAGTAAATAAAAAGTAGAAAGTAGAGAGCAAACGCAAACACAAGGATGTATACTGGTTTCCCTCTTGTGAGGACTAGTCCAGTCGGAAGAACTCTAGCTTCCAGTTGAATCCACTATGAAAAATCACCACAAGTTTTCATCCGAAGTTCTTGCAACTTCTACAACGCGAGCTTTAATCCGAAGTACTTGACCAACTTCAATTGTGAAGTATCTATCTTCAATCAAGCCTCTGATTACAATCACTCTGAAACTTCTAGACCATACCGAACTGGCAAATCGACTAGAGGATTGTAACTGGCTTGGGATTTGAAAATGAATAGCTCAGAACACTTTGGAAGAAGTAGTAGGCTTATAGAGAAGAGATATGAAAGTGAGTGAGTGAGTTGAAATGATCGAAATCCTTCTCTATTTATAGTTTCCTCAAAGGCAGAATTCTGACAGAATTCGGGCAGAACTCTATGAGAAAATCTCGTTGGGATCCGTAACTACAGGAAGACCAAGTTCAAAAAGCAACGTTCACTAACCGAACTCTGGCCGAACTCTGGCCGAATTTGGGCCGAGTTCTGCTAGGGTTCTGTTAGAGTTTTTGTAAACTAGTTTTTCGGCTTTTTTGAAAAGTCAAACAGTTAGGAAGTAGTTTGGGCTTTTGTAAGTGGGCTAGTTTTCAAAATGAAAGGGTATTTTGAAAACATTTTTTGGGTAGCCTATTTGCCAGTACGATGCAGTGTACATCGTATTCCTAGACTCAATAAATATAAAAATATATATTGATAAAATAGAAAAACCAATAGCCCTTTGATGACGCCTTTCTTTAAATATTTGAGCAGACTTGAAGACGCCTTTTTCACTTGACGACGGTCGTCCAAAGATAAACATATCTGGAAATCTGAATACCTTTCGAGGGCTTCGCCAACACCGCCTTTGGCCCATCAATAATTCTCTATTGCATATGTCCTGGTTTGACAAAACTTGATCATGCTTACTGCATGTCCATAAGAACATGTTAGACAAACAGAATAATATGATACAAGCATAGCAATATGATATAGAACATTTAGGCCAATGCCAACATTAGGACAATACTAAGTTTAAGTAGCAACATGATAGTGATTACATGAATATTAGTGATGTCATTACGTTAAACTTAATTGATTAGCCATATTCAAAAATATGATATAATTATTGGGCTAACAATGTGTTAGTAATTTTTTTGTCACTTCTATCATCAAGTTAAATTTATAAGTAGCATTTTATGATAATTATACTATTGACTA
Source organism: Iris pallida (assembly GCA_029216955.1). NCBI lineage: Eukaryota > Viridiplantae > Streptophyta > Magnoliopsida > Asparagales > Iridaceae > Iris > Iris pallida. The sequence goes on along the minus strand of JANAVB010033820.1, from coordinate 13,881,315 downwards.
TTCTAAAAATGAGATTTCACCAATAGAAGTATCTAGCTAATCTCATTTTGGTATGCCATTATTATTAAGCATATTTATTGGTAATATTTTATAAACAAATTAGGATATGTATAGCTAATAATAATTAGTTAGTATGGTTGAGATAGATATCTAGTTAGTTAACAATATTTAGCTATTGTCATTATTTAGAGCCTAACCAACTTGTACAAATTCAGGGGACATTGGAACATTGATTTGCAAGGACGAAGGCAAGTACATCGACTCGAACACTTTACTCTATATTTTCTATCTTGCTTCATATTCTTATATTGACACGTTGTACACACGATTGTTCATTGTTCATCGTTCATTGTTCATCGTTCATTGTTCAGTGTTCTTTTCTTGTACATTGGGGGTAGGGAAATACTACAGATATGTGACCAATCCTATATTAGCTAGGCATTGATTAATAGCTTAGGTCTCACATCGTGCACGTGGGACTCTAAGTCGTACCCTTATTTATGAGCTCATGTGCTCTTGTACCCTGTACTACCCCAGCCGGTCACATATTCTGATAGTTATTTCAAATACATTTTACACTGATAGCCTAGTTCATTGTTCAGGATCTGGCACTATAGTTTCATCATTATCCGTGTAATACAGTTTTATGTTCCTGTGCTTGTATCATAGTTTATTGTGCAGCATTTCAGTTTACTTTGTTTAGTACTTCTTGTCGGAGTTGTACTTTACTCTTTTCCTGACAGGATACGTTGTAGGTGTGCTTGATGATGTTGTACCACCTTGGGCTAGAGCCCGAAGCTGGTAGAGTTGTGTTTCAGGATGGACTTAGAATTGCAGAGTTATAGTTAGATCTTCTCTTAGATTTATTTTAGAGATTTTTGCCATGTACTTTGTATTTGAGATTTCAGGATTGTATATTTTATTCAGGTTATTGGATTTGTCTCCGGCGTTGTCATTTCTTTAAATTGTATAACTTGTGGATTATGGTGATTTTGGGAACGTGTATATTAGCTGTGTTGTTTTTATGTACCTTGTATCTTGGAGTTTTTCTTAGTATTGTACAGCTTACTTCGTCGTATCCATCGACGAAGGCTGGAAGTGTCCGACACGTACCCGATTATTCGGGAGCGGGTCGTGACAACAGACCAGATTTTTGGCAGAAGGAATAGAAGGTTCAATGAACAAGTGGACTCTGGAATCTGATAGCCTTTGCTAAGTATTATGTATACTTTGTTAGTTTCTTTCATGTTGCTGAGATATAAGATTTTGGTTTCTTTTATCCAAGCCTAACCTATTTCAAATGACATTCAAATGATATTTCAAAATATATAAGTGCCTATAAACTCATCCTACTTTTTGTTTATAATGATTTTAAATCAGAATCTTTGGAGCTAACTAATATTAGTACCCAAGGTTTGCTAACAATTTTTCTCTAGCATTTTGTTAAAGAAAGAAGTATTAACATTTTCATAAGGATTAACTAAATGTTTTGCTAGCAATTTTATAGTAGTAGATGTATTATCCCTAGTATTGTATGAGTGTTGCTAGAAAATGGAAGTTAGTTTCTTAATGGATAACTAAGGGAATAATTGAATTGTTTGACTAAACTAAAATAGCTGGTGTAATTGGTAGAATTTGATTAACTTATACTCATCGTCAGGAGTATAGTTAATAGTGCTATATCTAGTTATCTATACTTGGTAATAAAGTGTAGCTAATATAAATAGATATAGTTGTGGTTAAAGATAAGATAGTTGTAGAAGCATAGATATTGCTTTTAGTCCCACATGGGAAAGAAGAAGAAGAAAGGGCTCATTCCATTCTATATATAGAGCCCCCTTGCCTTCTTTGAAAAGGGCACCCAAAAAATAATAATAATCACTCAACAGAATCACTCGCTGTCATGGCGAGGATGAGTTGGGTTCTGAGTACTATGCGCCTTCGCGGGCTAGTATGAAGAAATCTAAGGCAGCACGAGCCATGCGCCTCAAACGTGCTATGCCAACAGTAAACCAGAGATGCGTGCTCAAAATCATGCACGCTACCGATGGTGAACTGTACAGAGTCGACTCGGGTGCGTTTGCCAACTTGGACTCTTCCTACTACGCACCTTCGGGTGCTAAGTCGAAGAAGTCTAGGGCAGTACGGGCTCAACAAGCCCAGTCAACTGTCCAATCTGCAGACCATCAGAGGGTACCGTTAACCGTTACACGGGCCCCTGATGGAAAGTTGTACAGAATCTTTCGTGTCCAGCCCTCTACGGCAAACGGACAGGACATGTCCCAAAAGTCTTCCTATAACGATCGAGAGCAAGTGCTTTACTAGCCTCATATCAGGGAGCAAATATGTCCAAAAGTCTCCCTACAACGATCGAGAGCAAGTGCTTTACTAGCCTCATATCAGGGAGAAAATATGCCCAAAAGTCTTCCTACAATGATCGAGACCAAGTACTTTTACTAGCCTCAGATCAGGAAGCAAATATGATACCTACGCACTCGGGTGCTCGGGATACCCGGGCCCACAAAATGGATGCAAAGGTAGATCAATCTGCTCTTGACTTGCGAGAGGTGGTCATTCACAAACACAAGGAGAGAGAAGCAACCTTGGCGTACGATGAGCCCTTTCCAGGACATCACTGCACCCAAGTCGCCATCAACTGCTGCTGCCATAAGACAGTGGCTCCACCACCAAGGCAGTCTGTATTCGAGCGACCACAACCTGTTTTGCATTTTCGACATCATCTTGGAAGCATGATGCCAATTGAAGACTTCGTAATGGCCTACTCTCAAGCAAACGCATTACTCAGATGTCTCAGTTAGGAGCATTATCTCGGCCCGGCGCATCATAATCTTTTGAGGGGGTTCATCGTCAAATATTCTTCGAATAAGGAGATCCAAAATCTACAGTGTCAGCACTCGCCAAGGAGGAGGATCGGTCAAATTCATCTTTATTGAGAAGTCAAAAGAAAGACAAATAAAATTCTCTCAAAATTGTTGCTGACCGCATAGACGTTATGCGGCCAAGTTGATCCAGGCCATAGAAGGAAGAGCTGCATGAGCCTTATACGGCTAAGTTGATCTAGGCCACAGAAGCAAGGCTCCTAGAGATCCCATGCGGCCAAGTGGACTCGACCCGCAGAAACAATGCTCTCGAAGATCCCATGTGGCCAAGTGGAGCCGAGCTGCAGAAGAAAGGCTCCTAAGGCCACTATGCGGCCAAAATGATTCAGGCTCTACTCTGTGGGGGGATACATAGCAATTTGACCAAGTCTCGACCACCCAGATTTGGTACAACAAAGAAATCTCAAAAATCCTCACCAGCTGGCAGCCCAAGATCGAGTCTTCGTGTGCTGTTACAGACACGTGGCCGTCTATGCGGCACAAAATCTGCTCTATGCAGGAATCACTATAAATAGTAGGGTACCACACCCATGCTAGAGGTTCGCAACCAAAGGCAAGCAATTTCTTCAAGAGCAAAGACTGCGTCTGATAGTCCAAGGAGTAAGACAGAGTTGCTACACTTTCCCGAGCCTCCATCGTCACCCCCAGAATCAAAAATTTAAACAATTGTACTTAGATTGTTTCCTAGGATTTATTTCTAGGCATTCTTCTGTACAAGCAAGTTTACAATCAAGTTCAATTCATCTATAATTTTGTGCTTGATATTTAATGGCTAATACGATGGCGACTCTGCTGGGGACTTCCTTCTCCTCTGATGAGAAGTTGGTGACGCAATCCGACGCGTCCAAGCTTTGCTCTACGCAGCAAATGCTTGTGGTTCATTTTGACCAACAAACATTCGAAGAAATTCTCTCTGAAGGGGGCGCCAGCCCATCATAGAAGCGAGCTAACCCGAAAAGAACCTGCAGGACGTCGAAGCGCAAAACTGCTGCCCCTCGCTAGGTTCTCGAAGAAGCTCTTTTTGTGGCCCAAGACGGTGATCAAAGCTCTCCTGTAGCCTTGCTTCAGACCACAGAGAACCCCACTGTCCCCAAATCCAGCAGAGAAAAATACTACGACGCTAAGCTTTTGGGGGCACAAGGGAAACCCATACGGACGAAGAAGAGGCCCGATAAAAAAAAATTGGCAGTCTACCTATGTGGCAGCCAACTCTGGCCGTAGGCAGATGGCCTATGCGACAGCTAACTCTGACAGCAGGCAGATGGCCTATGCGGCAGCCAATCCTGGCCGTAGACAGGCTGCCCTATGTGCCCCTGTCAGAAGCTCTATTTTCGACCATCTCTCGTGCGGACCCGACAAGCCCAGTCAACTGTCCAAGATGCTGACCGTCAGCGGGCACCGTTAACTGTTATGCGGGGTCCTAATGGAGAATTGTACAGAACCACCCGCATCCACCCCTCAGTAACAAACGAACAGGGTGGGTCCCAAAAGTCTCCCAATTATAAACGAGGGCAAGTGCTTTTACTAGCCTCGGATCAGGAAGCAAATATGATACCTACGCACCCGTGTGCTCGGGATACCCGAGTCCATAAATTGGATGCAAAGGTCGATCAATTTGCTATCGACTTGCGAGAGGTGATTACTCAAAAACAAAATGAAAGAGAAGCAACCTTGGCAAGTGATGAGCCCTTTTCAGGATATCATTACACCCAAGTCATCATCAACTGCTGCGGCAACAAGACAGCAGCACCTGAAGATCGGCAGTCCATTTTCCAATGATTGTACCAGCCAACACCTGTCTGACAATAACTCGGTATGGGAGACAAAGAGTTTCCCTTTGCCTCCTATAATTCCACTCGGAAGGTTCCTGCCGACAAGGAAGAAAAGAAGACAGGCTCCTCTAGATCGACAACCTCAGCCAGCACGACAAAGAAACTCTCATCTGGAGGATTGCCGCCGACAACCACAGGGGGTGTCTACCTAGGCACCCGTTCTAGAAAGAAGCTTTCAACACCCGGGGGTTCATCCTCGAGGTCCCTGGGGGTGGACGAAGCTGGGGGTAGCAGTCCCCTCAATGTATGCGACAACTCGGTGTTTCAAAAAGATGGACAGGGGGCAGCAATCCCCTGGGATTATACAAGAGACCTGGACGTCCCCGAGGGTGACCACCTTATCTAAGGTGATGCAGCTTCCTACGCAGGGGATAGCACCCCTTCTTAGTCCGAGGAGGATAACATTCCAACATTCTCCGTTGATTTTATTATACGGGAGTATGACACGGAAAGCACATCCTCTACAGTCCCATCCGTCTCTCCCCATGTGCGGACAGTATTTATGGCAAGAGATGATCACAAAGGGCCTAGTGATCGACAATGCCTGGAAGCACTTGAAGCCATGATCATAATCTTGGTCAAGTCAGTAGACGAGATCAAGTGCCGATTCATACCGCAAGGATGCCTGGACAAACAAGTTTGGGTCCCACAGTCAACACGGACTCAAATACGACTGCTCCCCCTCTGGGTGACAATCCTCCAGGAATATCCGCTCCCACAGCTGCAGACGAAGCCAGGGAGGCAAGGAGAGAAGTTCAAGAGCTTCGAGCAATGTTTAATGCCCGAGACTCCTTCCAGGACCTCAGAGTACGACAGCCATATCCCGTTGCATGGTGAGACGTTCCTTTTCCTCCGTGGTACAAGTCATTTCACATTGATTCATATGACGAAAAGAGCTCTACTAGCCGGTACATGACCTATTTTGAGGTCACAACCAACCACTTTCCATATAGTGACGCCATCCTCACATGATTATTTATCAGAGCATTGGAGGATTCGCATTCGACTGGTACCGCAACCTCTCGAAAAACTGCATCCATTCCTTTGACGGCTTCAAACGCATGTTCCTGGAAAGATTCTACGAAGTGGGTCATGATATGATAATGTCGTCTCTCATGGACGTCGTTCAGGGAGAAAGGGAGTTAACGAGAAACTACATCCAGCGATTTTGCCAAACCGCGATGAGATTGCCCCAAGGCAATCCTGAAAGCTCCTTGATCAAAATCTGCCAAAAGAAGTTGCTCCCTACAATCAGCCTCTGGATGGGTGAAGATCAGTTCAGGGATTGGACAACTTTCATCATAAGCGCTACCAATGTGGAGGCAAAGTTAAAGAAGGCTCGCCAGCTGGGATTGCACATCCTAGACGGAGAGGACAAGGGCAAACGTCCTGGTACCACCTCCAATAACAACTAAACATCCTAGTCTGTCAAGTTATGTACACCAAGTACCTCTGAACTTACACTCTACTAGCTCTGAATGGATTCACATCGCATCTCCCTAGGTGACAAGTCATGTATACTAATACCTCTGAACTTTCACTCTAATGCTTCATCCCGCTGGAGTCTGCCAGGTTTGTTTTGTCGCCTCTCAGCAAACTTTCTGGTTTTGATTGTCGTATATCACGTACATACTACCTCTGATATAAATAATCTCCTAACTTAACACATGTACCCAATCTGGGATAAAGTCACGGTGTTAAGGACACAGAACCTATCACGTCCATATTACCTCTGTTAGGTTTTGTTTCAAAATATATTACTCGCACTACTAGTGCACAAAAGGGTAATAGGTCCACAAAAATATCGTTTAAATCTATTACTCGTACTACTAGTGCGCAAAAGGGTAATAGGCCCACAAAAAATTATTCAAATCTATTACCCGGATCACCAGTGCGCAAAGGGTAATAGGTCCACCAAAAATTATTCAAATCAATTAATCTCACCATAGGTGCATAAAAGGGTAATAGGTCCACAAAAGTCCTCCAGTAGGACGTCCTCTGCCAACCACAAATGCTGTATTAGACCCTCTAGTACTAGCACCCCTTCTCTCACAATCATATGCTTCTCGAGCCCAGTTGTTTCGTTGCATTCACTCTCCAGTAATAGAACAACCATGTCCACATCACCTGTGAGTTGTTCTGTGTATCCTCACCGAGTTTACTCCTTCCACGTTTATATCACCTCTGAGTAGGAAAGCTCTACCATCAATCTCATATTTACCACGTCCATATCACATCTGAGTAAATATGTTGGTTTCCTCTCTCAACTTATTATCTGTACCTAAAATCAAGGTACGCCAAGGATGACAAGTCCACATAAAATCCCCAGCGAAAGTACCTAAACCTATCACGTCTATGCTACCTCTGATAGGATTGTCACACTTAAACAGTTCTACTATCCATGCTTCTTATTCAAAGTATTCCAAATTTGCAATTTGAAAACTTTAACGGGGGTCTTGTAGAAGCATAGATATTGCTTTTAGTCCCACATCGAAAAGAAAAAGAAGAAAGGGCTCATTTCATTCTATATATAGAGCCCCCTTGCCTCCTTTGAAAAGGGCACCAAAATAAAAAAAGAAAAGAATCACTCAACAGAATCACTTGCTGTCATGGCGAGGATGAGTTAGGTTCTGAATACTATACACCTTCGTGGGCTAGTATGAAGAAATCCAAGGCAGCACGGTCCATGCGCCTCAAACGTGCTATGCCAACAATAAACCAGAGATGCGTGCTCAAAATCAAGTGCACTACCGATGGTAAACTGTACAGAGTCGATTCGGGTGCGTTTGCCAACTTGGACTCTTCCTACTACGCACCTTCTGGTGCTAAGTCGAAGAAGTCTAGGGCAGTGCGAGCTCAACAAGCCTAATCAACTGTCCAATCTGCTGACCGTCAGCGGGTACTATTAACTGTTACACGGGCCCCTGATAGAAAGTTGTACAAAACCTCCTTTGTCCAGCCCTCTACGACAAACATACAGGGCAGGTCCCAAAAGTCTCCCTATAACGATCGAGAGCAAGTACTTTACTAGCCTCAGATCAGGGAGAAAATATGCACAAATGTCTTCCTACAACGATCGAGAGCAAGTGCTTTACTATCCTCAGATCAGGGAGCAAATATGCCCAAAAGTCTCCCTACAACGATCGAGAGCAAGTGCTTTTACTAGCCTCAGATCAGAGAGCAAATATGATACCTACGTACCCGGGCGCTCGGGATAACCGGACCCACAAAACGGAAGCAAAGGTAGATCAATCTGTTCTTGACTTGCGAGAGGTGGTCATTCACAAACACAAGGAGAGAGAAACAACCTTGGCGTGCGATGAGCCCTTTCCAGGACATCACTGTACCCAAGTCGCTATCAACTACTGCTGCCACAAGACAGTGGCTCCACCACCAAGGCAGTCTGTGTTCCAGCGACCGCAACCTGCTGTGCCTTTTCGATATCATCTCGAAAGCATGATGCCAATTGAAGATTTCGTAATGGCCTACTCTCAACTAGACGCATTACTCAGATGTCTCAGTTAGGCGCATTGTCTCAGCCCGACGTATCATAATCTTTTGAGGGAGTTTATCGTAAAATCTTCTTCGAACAAGGAGATCCATAATCTGCAGTGCCAACACTCACCAAGGAGGAGGATCGGTCAAATTCATCTTCATTGAGAAGTCAAAAGAGAGACAAACAAAATTCTCTCAAAATCGTTGCTGACTACATAGGCATTATGCGGCCAAGTTCATCCAGGTCGCAGAAGGAAGAGCCGCATGAGCCTTATGTGGCTAAGTTGATCTAGGTCGCAGAAACAAGGCTCCTGGAGATCCCATGCGGCCAAGTGGACTCGAGCCGCAGAAATAAGGCTCTCGAAGATCCCATGCGGCCAAGTGGAGCCGAGCCACAGAGGAAAGGCTCCTAAGGCCATTATACGGCCAAAACGATTCAAACTCTACTCTGTGGGGGGACACATGGCAATTTGACCAAGTCTCGACCACCCAAATTTACTACAACAAAGAAATTTCAACAACCCCCACCAGTTGGCAGCCTAAGATCGAGTCTTCGTGTGCTGTTACAGATACGTGGCCACGTGGCCCTCTATGCGGCCCAAAATCTGCTTTATGCAGGATTCGCTATAAATAGTAGGGTACCACACCCGTGCTAGAGGTTGGCAACCAAAGGCAGGCAATTTTTTCAAGAGCAAAGACTGTGTCTGATAGTCCAAGGAGTAAGGTAGAGTTGCTACACTTTCCCGAGCCTCCATCGTCACCCCCAAGAATCAAAAATTTAAACAATTGTACTTAGATTGTTTCCTAGGATTTATTTCTAGGTTTCTTCTGTACAAGCAAGTTTGCAATCAAGTTTAATTCATCTATAATTTTGTGCTTGATATTTAATGGCAAACAATATCTAATTAAATAACTTTTTAGAAAATAACCAACTTGTAATCATTTTAAAACAGGAGGACATCCAGCTTCGTTCATTACCCATACTTTTTCGGAGCAAGGTAAGTACATTCTATGGTTCATGTTTATTTATATTATTCCTGTACTTTTCTTGTGATACATCGTGACACGATATCTTGTACTCTTGTACTTTCATGTTCTTGTACTTACTTGTGGTCGAGGAGAAAAAATACACTAGCTATGTGACCAAACCCATGTTCTGATATTCATGTAGATAGCTTAGGTCTCGCATCGTGCATGCAGGTCCTAAGTCGTACCGATATTCTTGTACTCCTGTACTTATTCCAGTACTTACCCCAGCCGGTCACATAGGCTAGTTGTGTTTCAAACATTGTGCATATGTCATGTCTTGTACTTTAGGTTCATGGTTTACTTCATATACTTTATTTCTTCTACTTCATGTATTTACATTCCTATACTTTTATGTCCTTTTTATGTACTTTATATTCCATGTTCTCTTGTACTCATTTTATATCATGATGTTCTTGTTCATTACCTAGAACTGTACTTTGTTCAGCTCCTGATTGGATATATTGCAGGTGAGATAGAGGCGATGTGTGACACGTACTATGGCCATGAGCCTGCTGACGTGCTAGAGCCAGCTGGGGCTCAACTAGACCTAGAGGTCGAGGAGGCCTAGCTATCTTTCCCTTTAGATGCTTTCCTTTCATTGTATTAGAGACTTCAGACTTTAACTTGTTTTCTGGATGAATGTAATAATCATAGAATTATACTTTGAATTCTGGGATCATTTATAGAGATGCTATGATTTGTACTTATTTTATATTGTCTTGTACTTTTCCTAGATTGGTACAGCTTACTTCGTCGTGTCTAACGACGAAGGCTGGGTGTGTCCGACTCGTGTCCGATTATTCGGGAGCGGGTCGTGACACAAAGCCCCGTCTCGTGGGAACGTGTCGTGCACGCGTTTGACTTGAACATCCAAGTTCTTTGGTTGCCTAGACTTATGTCACAAGCTGTGCAATATAACTTAACCCGTGGGACAAACAATGGCTATGCCAAGCCTTAGACGCTGGAACCGTGTATGCTTTATCAAGCATTTATGCGGGCGACGCCTATGACTTAGGCTAATTCATAGCTTTGTGGTGAAGACCAACTTTCCTTCTCCCAAGCCATGGGACGAAGGACCGAGTGTCATTTTGAAATCCATCGTACAACATTTCTAAGCCGACCGTGGGACATTTTCCATGTTCTAACTCGGTTTGACCCAAGTTGGGATTATTCTCTTATCTATGTGGATGTGTCTCTTTTATTATCTAGCCTACTTGTGCAGTTAAAAACTTTTATTTTATTAGTGTAAAGGCCAAGCTGAGGCAAGTTCACCGAAGCCACCCACCTGAGCAAGGAGTCGTCTCGACCGAGCGGGTCATCGAGCAGCTATTGCATGGCCAAGTCCGAACGTCGTTGGCGTTTCGATTCCTTCGATTGAGCTGAGAGGGATGGGACATTACAAATAACGGCGAGTACATTGGCCCCTTTAATGCTTATTACAGAGGGCAAGGGATATGACACCAGAAGACTCCACCAAAGACACAGCAGCTCAACAGAGTAGCGGAGCATATAAACATGACACTGATTGAGAGGGTACGGTGTTTGCTATCAGAAGCAAACTTGTCGGACAGCAATTGGGGTGAGGCACTTACGCAGCTGCTTATACTTTAATTTATCTTCTAGTGCTCCTTTGCAGGGTGATGTACCTGATAAAGTATGGTATGTGACACGACCCGTACCCGCTTTTTGGATACGAGACGTGTCCAAGCCAGCCTACGCCGCAGAGTCGGCGGTAGAACGCTGTCGAGGCCAATATGCTCAAAATTATATAATGAATATCTTTATTGCTTTCTAAATCAAATTACAAGATTTATATTTAAAGAAAGTGCAATGTTCTTACATGTTGAAATGATTTACAACACTTCTATCTAATCTCTAGGTCTTGGCCTGCAAGTACACCCGTGTTTTCCTAATGCTAAAGAAGCCACGGCTAACCTGAAAAATATTGATTTTTCGTCAGGAATGGAACAAGCACACAAACCGAAGGCAATACGAAAATACAATAGAATTCAAAAGACATGAAAATAAAATATGTGAAATAAAACTAGAAAGTAACCGATGTCATGGAATGTCTAGCAAGCAAGTATGTAACTCTACAACAAGATGTATCAACTAAAGAACAACATGTAATTAGGTTTTCATGGTAACAAGGAAAACAAGTAAAAAAACAACTATCTAAGTGTTCTAAAATATCTTGTTCGACATGTGAACGGCTAAGGGGCAAATCCGGAACCCTGCATATGTCGTGTGCAACTGCTATTTTTTAAGAATAGATATTTTGGGGATGTTTCTGTGTAGTCCACATGTCTACTAAGATATTTCTCCGCCTAGCTAGTACTCATGAAATCCAGTCACAAGCATGGTAATCATGTAAAGGAGAGTCACGAAATATAAACAAATCCATGATACTAATCCGTGCGACAACGTGTCATCATGCAAGAGCATATTTATAAATATAAAATGGAAACTACTATGAATCGAAAGCAATCAGAAAGTGCACTTGTCTGAATCCTTGAATAAACCGTAGTCACAAGTTGAGGATGAGGGGCTTGTCGATCTAGAAGTCGTCAACCTATAACATATATCGTACCACGAACCATGCACGAAAACGACAAGTCAATTCTAAGGTTCTAATTCTAAATTCATGGAATAAGTGGCTAATAGGCTACTAATCTAATAATAGTTAATTCTAAAATAAATTACTTAAAAACCTAATTTAACCTAAAAATAATCAGAATATAATCTAAACATGCAAGTTTGGCCATAAAAAGTCATATTTTTAATTTTGGAAACCATGGCATCTAAATCGAGATGTACCATTGACTATCTAGTCAAACATCATGAACTCAAGGTTTTGAAAGTGCACCTTCGTAGATTATAGCTCTACGAGTGCTCTGGAATCAACCGTGCCACAAATTCACGTTTTGGTCAAAAGTTATGGCTAATCGTGACCAAAACGGTGATTTATCGATCAATTCTGAGTTCAACAGAATAACTAAAATAATAGATTAAAAATTAATTTCTGGAAAAATATATGTCGTAGAGCTCTGTGTTAGCTTTTCGAAACTTCAAACGGTTCGTGATTTTGATTTCCGGTCCTCCCGGAATCTCGAAAACACCAAAACGTGTCAAGTTTCGGACAACCGACACTCTACGAATTTTACAGAAATTAAGGTTCAGAGATAATAAAAATAAATTAGATATTCAAAATTTATACCTTAATACGAATCCAATAAAAAAATGGCATGCAAAAAGGAGGTCGAAGTTGTCCGCAATCACCTCGGGAAGTCGGGAGTCTCCTTGGAACAAGTTTTCTCAAAATCGGCCAGAACTAAATTAGAGTTTACTATTCAACGAAAATATATATATGGCAGGTACAGTCAGCACCCACTGACTGGGCACTACAATGGCTGATGGGTGGGCCCGACCAGCGCTAACTGGGTATGACTGGATAATTAATTACAGAAAATGATTTAAAAATTATTCTAAGGCCAAATAAACTCAAATAAAATCCTAAAAATTCCTCAAAAAATTGTAAAAAATTACAGAAAATATATCTAACCTCCTAGAATATAAATAAAAATAATTTACCTCATATTAGTCTCAAATGGCCTCATAATAAATATTGGAAGCCTTTAAAATATATAAAACTTAATAAAATAAATATCTAAAAATTGTAGAAGAATTCTATAAAATTGTAGAAAAATATTTATAACCTACTAGAGCCTACATAAAATACTGGGTCTCAAAATAGTCTCAAATAAACCTATTGTAAAATCTTGAAATTCATTAAAAATATTAAACCTTAATAAATAAATATCTAAAAATCTCTAAAAATTATAATAAGTTATAAAATAATTAAACAATGCTTATATAAACCATATAAGGGCCAAATGACCATAATATGATCATAGCTCTCTTATGATCTTAGGTACAAATCCTAATGACCACAAAAGTTAATCATAATCAAAATAAAATATAAAAAAATTAGGAAGTGGGCTTACAGTATGGCAAAGAGCCGTCATACAATCACCTACGAGTGTTTGGTTGTAAGGCCTTCGTACATGTAACAAAGGACGAAAGATCCCAACTTGAGCAGAAGATGAGGCGATGCGTCTTTGTCGGATACGGTCGGGATGAGTTTGGTTATAGGCTCTACGACCCTGTAGGAAGAAAGCTCTACAGAAGCAGGGATGTAGTATTCGTCGAGGATCAGACCATGACCAACACTCAGGATTTCGAGATACCTTCTGAGGCTGAAAAATTATCTGAGTTAGTGTCATTTCGCTTTGAGCAGTTCCTAGAGGACATCGCAGAGGATCCAGTTATGGGGGAGCCAGTACATAGAGTTTCTCCCAACCTTGATCATCAGTCTGCTGATACTGGTTAAGGTAACCCTCATGAGGAAAAGTATGTCGAAAAGGTAGTTCCTGAAGGGAAGGAGGTTACTGATATACAGCCAGCACCAATGGTTCCGTTGAGGAGGAGCGAAAGAGAGCGTCGACCATCTACGAGATACTCATCGGATGAGTATGTGCTTCTGACTGACGGGAAAGAGCCTAAAAGTTTTGCAGAGGCTATGGACGACGAACATAGGCAAGAGTGGGTGGAGGCTATGCAGGAGGAGATAAATTCCTTACGGGCTGACTCACTACCAAAATTTGTCCAATCAGCGATGCCGGAGGACGTCGCTAAATCGGGCGGATACTTCGCTAAATCCAATTGGCGGCGTAATTAGCGACATTTCGTCGTAGTCGCGATTTACCTAGTCGCTGAAAACCAAAGCGTCGTAATACGTCGCTATTACGACAAAAATTAGCGACGAAGATGTGTCGCTAATTTAGCGACTACTAACGACGTACAGTGACTGCATTTACCGACGTCACCTAGCGACGTTTTTGCGACGTTCATTACATCCATGCTGACCTGGCATGTCAGGACTTTAGCGATGTTCTGCGACGTTGCTACGTCGCTATATTTCCGACACATAGCAACATTTTGGTGACGTCTTTAGCTAAATGCCAGTCAGCAAGTTAGCGATGTTTAGCGACGGTCAGCGACATTTAGCGACGATCAGCGACGTGGTGACACATATGTAGCGACGTTTCGATACTTAATTAGCGACGTTTCTTTTCGTCGCGGGACGTCGCTAAACGTCGCTGAACGTCGCTAAATTTGGCAAAAAAATACAGTATTTCCAATATTTGCAACAGCACCTACAGCAGCATTTACAGCAGCACCTACAGCAATATTTCCCTGGGTTCGCCGACCCCTTCGGTGGAACCCTCAACACCGGCTGATCAGGAGGAGCATCACGAACACAAAGTATCAAACAATATGAAACACATATGAAACACAATCACGAACACATAGGAAACACAAGCACATCACTCAACACAGATATATGAAAAAAATTTAACAACAGTGTCAAACAATATGAAACACAATAACAATGTATGTAGAAACACATAGAAGACCCAACAATGGGCCATCACACAACAATATATATGTCGACTACGGCTGATCAGGAGGAGCATCACCTCTCCTGGAAAGAAGGTAAGCTTACTGCTCCGATGTAAGAACCACCGACGATGATGAAGGAGGAGGCAATATAACCGCTGTAGAAGGAGGCAGTGTAACCGCTGGAGAAGGAGGCAGTGTTGTAAACCCCCGTCCTAAAAATTTCTAAATTATTATTATTATTTATTGACCCAGTGTAATGATTTGGGATTTTGTAGATATTTTTAACGAATGTGTTCTATAGCTAAAGGATTTTATAGGGGATATGTACGTATATAGTCACATTTATATATATATATATATATATATATATATATATATATATATATATATATATATATATATATACATATAAAAGTACCACCCTAACATTAGACTTAAGGGGGGCCCTTATGCCAATCAGAATATGAGAAGGGGGCTTGGTGCAAATAACCAATGATTCAAATTGTGTAAACAGCTGACCCCTTTGAGACCTCTGTTCGAAACAAACAAGATTTGAATCAAGGAGATCCTCCCCAATCCACATCATATCAAATTCAATTCAGTAGTAGATTCAATCATATCTAAGCATTGTATATAAATGCAATTATCGAGAGGTTCATCCTCCCCCCAACCCCTAATCTCCTTGTCTTCCATTCGTGAAGTCTCTTGTCGAGAAGACCCCAGAGCAGAGAAGTTGAATCCTCAAAATAGGTAACCTTTTCCTCCAAAGCTATGTCATACGATTCCTAGGTTAAACTTCATCATGTTTGATTAGAGGAATAGGTATTTATGATAATTCCTAGTACGATCTTACATCAGAGACTATTCAAGTGCCTGCTGCCCTCGTATTCCCATATATGGATCGGTAGGTATAAGCCAGTTTCAAGTCAGGGTCATCTCAGTCATAATAGGGTGATCTGGAGCTAAGGGGTAGTGAAATATTATATGAATAATCTTGTACCAGAGTAATAGGGGCCCTGGGATCGGTAATGTCTATATTGTACGAATATGTTATTACTGATACACTAAGTATCAGAAGGAAACACACCTCCATACGTTAAGATATCTTTGGTATCAATTAAACTATTTGTGCAGTTGCATGTCTTATATCTATACTGCACGAAATATGTTAGCACTGATACACTAACAGAGCATCATGTGTGCAGGTAAGGGGGAACTTAGTCTATCCTAAGAGAAATTGGCAAGTATCTGTTAAGCTACCTAAGGGGTTTTAGGCGTTAGGTTGGACAGATGGGTATATCGAGACTAGGAGTATCAGAATAGGGTAGGAGAATTAAGACCATAGGCACAAATGGTTTGGGACCTGGTGTCACGTCCTGCTCTCGTAGGAGCGACCGTCCTCGCTAAGGCGTGATGCCGCACGAGCCTAGATTGCGCTCGTGCAAGGCGGTTTCCATAACGGCCGATTTCAGCGACTGCGACGGGGTCGTCGCACAGAAGTCCCATACAGAGACATTGAATAATAGCAGCGAAAATTAGAACAAAACACAAGTTATGCAGAAGAAGCTCTTTATTGATATTGAAACAAAGGTTACAATGGGGCGCAAGGCCAAGATTACAAGTCTCTCAAGCTCACTTATCTCACATTATAAGTCACTCAGCTCTTTCTCATCTATCAAATACAAGTCTTGACCCAGCGGAAGCTTCGGAAGGCGACGTCCATATGTTATGTCCCATATAAGTCTTGACTCCATACGGCCACACGCTTCGAATTGCCAAAGAACTCTGTGCCTCGATGCATCCAAGCGAGCTCCGCACCACGAGCTTCTACCTGTGCCTGCACATGAAAACTATGTGGGAGTCAGTACTCAATTGTACTGGTGGAATGAGCTTCTCGCCCACCCATACAAAACCAACACGTTTAATTTACTTTTGTGCAACATAGACCCCTTTATGATTGTCTTTCTACTCTTGCCTTAGGATCAGTTTTGGGACCGACGCCTTAGCCTATTTGTGTCTCTAGACCATCCCGTGCTTGCAACATCAACGTTAACCTATCAAGTCGTATTTGTCTTGCGGCCCAAAATCAGAGACACAACTATGCGGTAGTACCCAATTTTCTTATGACCGTGCTACAAATCCTTTGTGCCGTGCCTCGCAACTATGTGCGACTCAACCATATCGCCGTCTTGCAGCCCGTGCTACTTTGATCACCAACTGACCCAATCAAGACTTCTGGGCTAAGTGTCACTTGACCAACTTTGCCTTACGGCATTTCCTGACTTAAACTAAGACAACTCTCATCCAAACTATGCAACTTATATGCCAACAACTCAAGACTCGGTGCCACATCTCGTGCCAAAGTACGACGCCTATGTTGATACCAAATCTTATGCCCAAACATTTCTTGTGTTCTAACTTGTACACACACCTTCGACTTGACTCCTTGATATAGTGCACTCACGACTCGACTCAGTCCAAAGGCACACTCGTGGATTGCCGCCCGTGCCGACTCATCTATATAAACTTAGTCACTGACTCCCAGAGCCATTGTGGACTCCCTTTTAGCTGAGTATAGGATGGACCGGTTCGGGTAGCTAGCCCTAATGAGCGTCCACCAAATACTTTGCCCTAGGTACAGCTATTTTAGACTCCCAGAGCCTTTTTTGTTTCCTTAGGCCGCATCGGTCCCGTGGCGCCACGGTTGCCGTACGGGAAAACTCTAACTTGTCGACAAGTTGTCCATGACCATGCAAGACTCGACTCAAACTGATATCTCACACATTCAATGTACTTCTAGTGTTACCATCTCTTTCAGGGCCAAGTTCAATACTTCTCACATCTGAGACCTTGCCTCGGCGATCCAGTCGCGAGCATTCTTCTTTCTTGCCTCAACGACCCAGTCGTGAGCATTCTTCTTTCTTTCCTCAACGACCCAGTCGTAAGTATTCTTCTTTCTTGCCCTATCATTTCACTCAACTCAAGAACAATTATCAAAACACTTTCCAAACTCAATAAATCAATCGTGGCCCGTGCCTTAAAATACTAAGTCCGTGCCATCGTGTCTCAAACCAACTTAAAACTCTATGTGACACCACCGCCCAAGTCATACTCTATACGAAGGGCCATACGATCGTGAGACTATGTGGTTATACCCGGCCGTAGAACTCATAGGGCCGTGCATGCTACTACTTCTGTTAGTTTAACGTAACTCGCCTAACTTACTTTGCAACAAATTGACGAGCAAAGGCTGCGTCAAGGCTTGCATCGTAGGAACGTGCCGTGCATGCATTCGACTTGAACAACCAAGTTATTTGAGGTACCTAGACTTATGCCACAAGCCGTGCAATACAACTAAACCCGTCGGCGAGCAGAGGCTATGCCACGCCTTGGACGAAGAGACCGTACATGTTTTATGAAGTATTTATGCGGGCGATGCCTATGAATTTGGTTAACTCTTAGCTTGTGGCGAATATCAACTTTTCCTTCTCCCAAGCCACGGGACGAAGGACCGAGTGTCATTTTCAAAGCACGCCGTGCACCAACTCTAAGCTGACCGTTGGACCTTTTCATATTCTAACTCAATTCGACCCGTCGGGATTTATTTTCTTTAGCTATGTGAATTCGTCTCTTTTATTATCAAGCCTACCTGTGCAAGTTGAAAACATTCGATTTATTATGTGAAGGCTAAGATGAGGCAAGTTCACCGAAACTATCCCACCTGAGCGAGCGATCGTCTCGACCGAGCAATGTCTTCGAGCAGCCGTTGTAAGGCTAAGTTCGAACGCCGTCGGCGTTCCTATTCCTCCGATTGACTGAGCGGGACGGGGCACTACATCATACACCACTCAGAAAAAGTTTCGTCTTCGAAACTGACTAAGTATACTTATTGACTTATCACTTTACTCATCATTCAAGAACTCTCGCACACACTACGCCTATGCGCTTTGTCAATTCGAGACACGCTCGTGCTACTATCAATCTTTCCTTTAATACAATTTCAAAATCCTTGGCACTTTTTCATTCTTCAAGTCTCACTTGATTTAACGTATCACTTAGTTGGATCGTACACATATTCTAAGTGTCCCCAAAATACATGTATTTCAGCCAAGCCTCGTAATAGAGAATCCACCATCACCACTCGAGTCGGATCATACAAATATTTGGGTATCCCTGATATACATGCATGTCAACCGATACTCGCGAGTGGTGCCTCCACAAATCCTACCACTTCGCACTCGGACGTCTGCCTAACCGCTAGGCTATGTCTTTCTGTCAGTATTGGAATCATAGTTCCCAAACAACAATATCAACACTGACTGCATCTTAAGGTCAAACCAAATTGATAGTACAGGATTTTCTACCCATGCTCGTATCACTCCGATTTTTAAACTTCGAGCATAGATTGCCTACACACATCCTAACTTTTGTCGTACGGGATCTGAGTCATTCAGCAAAGCCATCCTACGACAACTTACGTTCAACCAATTCCATGACATCTTAATATCGCTCGTTCAACAAACCATCTTCGCATAGTCTATCTCTTCGAACACGTTCGACATAATCCGCCTATCAATCCTTCTCGAATCAAATACGCTATGACACAAATTGTCGCTAACCAAAATTTCACATTCTACCTTTCCTAAGTCATCTATTCTAATTCACGTAATCGATCGTAAGGTCGTCTAGCTTAACAATATGTTGTGCCCCGATCTCACGCGAGTCAGATTATCCACGGTGGGCATGAATCACCATGCACGCTCCCGCGGGATAATTATCCTCATCCGTAACTCTTATTTTTGCGTCTAGACTAATTCATTCTCGATGCACGGATTGGACCTACTCAATCCTCAAGTTTATTCAATCTTCAATCGAAGTCCAAACATCCTCGAATTTTCCTTCGTATCAAACCAATAAGTCGAGAAAATCAAAGTTGCAGCGTCCTGATTTGTTCGATCATTCCTGCGACATGAATCACCATGTTAGCGCTCACGCGGAACGATCGCCCCAAATCCGATGCAACGTATGTACACGGCTAGAGTTGCACTCGCGTAAGACAAGATCGTCGACGTTGTGGTTATCCGTGTAACCATCAAGACACTCATTTTCATCCAACATTCATCTTGATCAAAATCATAAGTATAGCATCCAACCGAACAATAACACTTGTACGATCGTCATTCGCCGAGTCAGAGTATCCCCGAGTTATCGCATATCGATCTTTGATACATCTTAATATCATCGACGATATGTGTAACCTGACGATCTTCCTTTGCAACCAATTTCGAGTCATGCGAATGATGCCATCGTTCGACTGGATAATCTCCTCGACATTCAATTCAAGTTCGATCATTATACCTCGAATCATTCACAACATCAAATTCCTTAAACCCAAATTCGTGTATTCGTTTATCCCTTTGTCTTAAGTCATCGACCAACATATTTTCTCAATTCGTATTATCCCTTTACTAACTCAAATTATCGAGCAACATTCAATCCAATCATTTGTGTTATTTTAGTAACTTCAAATCAAACCCTTCATGCACGCTATCTACCTGTCGTGCTAACTTTTCGTATACGATCCGTATCAATTTCCTCGATTAAGTCATCCTTTTGTACACCCTAACTTTTCTTCGATTCGATTTTACCTACTCAATCATCTTCGTGTGTCATACTCGCACCATTCTCAATCTCGTACATGTTCCGTGCGTATCAATTTCTAGATTGTTCGAATCGACTCATCAAAATCTTCAAGACTATATTTTGCTCAATCATATTCAATCTAAGACTTTGCATCCATGCGACGCTTGCTGATAGACTCGCCGGCACCCCATATCCTCAATCGATCGATCGACATTCCTGAGACTATCGCATACACCACTCAGGAATAAAGTCATTCAACAAATCCTCAAAACCATCATTCGAATCAAATTGACTTCTTCGAATTCCGTTCGAACCATTCCTCTAATTTCAAGCACGCTCACCTATATCGTACCGACGTTATCGTCGCTCGATAACACCCCTATCGATAGTCATCTCACTTTACTCAATCGAGTTCAACTCATTCTCGTCCGACACAATTCAATTCCCGCACTCGACTTTTCGAAGGTCGACGCAACTTTGGTGTATATGCCAGCCCGACTTAGCCAACCGTGCTTACGCGAACTATCTTTTTGTTTCTTGTCAAAAACTGTTCTCCTATATTTTGCAAAATAGATAGACTTATTATATGGACATCCCGTAGGACATTTGAGAGAGAGCGCACCAACGATTTCAACTTTGCGGAAGCAACATTTCAGAGTTTGCGGAAACAATGGAGTTAAAGAATTCAATCGATAGTCCAAGGACGTAAAGCCGTGCTCTGATACCATTATGTCATGCCCTGCTCCCATAGGAGCGATCGTCCTCGCTAAGACGTGATGCCGCACGATCCTAGATTGCGCTCGTGCAAGGCAGTTTCCATAACGGCCGATTTTAGCGGCTACGACGGCGTCGTCGCACAGAAGTCCCATACAGAGACATTGAATAATAGCAGCGTAAATTAGAACGAAATGCAAGTTATGCACAAGAAGCTCTTTATTGATATTGAAATAAAGGTTACAATGGGGCGCATGGCCAAGATTACAAGTCTCTCAAGCTCACTCATCTCACATTACAAGTCTCTCAGCTCTCTCTCATCTCTCAAATACAAGTCTTGTCCAAACGGAAGCTTCGGAAGGCGACATCCATACATTATGTCCCATATAAGTCTTGACTCCATGCGGCCGCATGCTTCGAATCGCCAAGGAACTCCGTGCCTCGACGTATCCAAGCGAGCTCCGTGCCAAGAGCTTCTACCTGTGCCTGCACATGAAAACTATGTGGGTGTCAGTACTCAACTGTACTTGTGGAATGAGCTCCTCGCCCACCCATACAAAACCAACACGTTTAATTTACTTTCGTGCAACATAGTCCCCTTTATGATTGTCTTTCTACTCTTGCCTTAGGATCAGTTTTAGGACCGACGCCTTGGCCTATTTGTGTCTCTAGACCATCCCGTGCTTGCAACATCAACGTTAACCTATCAAGTCGTGTTTGCTTTACGACCCAAAATTAGAGACGCAACTACGCGGTAATACCTAATTTTCTTATGACCGTGCTACAAATCCTTTGTGCCGTACCTCGCAACTATGTGCGACTCAACCATATCGCCGCCTCGCGGCCCGTGCTACTTTGATCACCAACTGACCCAATCAAGACTTCTGGGCTAAGTGTCACTTGACCAACTTTGCCTTGCGGTATTTTCTGACTTAAACTCAAGACAACTCTCATCCAAACTATGCAACTTATATGCCGACAACTCAAGACTCGACGTCACATCTCGTGCCAAAGCACGACGCCTATGTTGATGCCAAATCTTAGGCCCAAACATTTTTTCTGTTCTAACTTGTACACACACCTTCGACTTGACTTCTTGATATAGTGCACTCACGACTCGACTCAGTCCAAAGGCACACTCACGGATTGCCGCCCGTGCCGACTCATCTATATGAACTTGGTTACTGACTCCCAGAGCCATTGTGGACTCCCTTTTAGCTGAATATTGGATAGACCGGTTCGGGTAGCTAGCCCTAATGAGCGTCCACCGAATACTTTGCCCCAGGCGCAGCTATTTTAGACTCCCAGAGCCATTTTTGTTTCCTTAGGCCGTATCGGTCCCGTGGCACCACGGGTTGCCGTGCGGAGAAACTCTATCTTGTCGACAAGTTGTCCATGACCATGCAAGACTCGACTCAAACTGACGTCTCACACAGTCAATGTAATTCTAGTGTTACCATCTCTTTCAGGACCAAGTTCAATACTTCTCACATCTGAGACCTTACCTCGGCGACCCAGTCGCGAGCATTCTTCTTTCTTGCCTCAACGACCCAGTCATGAGCATTCTTCTTTTTTTCCTCAATGACCCAGTCGCGAGCATTCTTCTTTCTTGTCCTATTATTTCACTCAACTCAAGAACAACTATCAAAACACTTTCCAAACTCAATAAATCAATCGTGGCCCATGCCTTAAAACACTAAGTCCGTGCTATCGTGTCTTAAACCAACTTGAAACTCTATGTGACACCACCGCCCAAGTCATACTCTATATGACAGGCCATACGATCGTGAGACTATGTGGTTATACCCGACCGTAGAACTCATAGGACCGTGCCTGCTACTACTCCTGTTAGCTTAACGTAACTCGCCTAACTTACTTTACAACAACTTGACGAGCAAAAGCTGCGTCAAGCCTTGCATCGTAGGAACGTGTCGTGCACGCGTTCGACTTGAACCAAGTTATTTGAGGTACCTAGACTTATGCCACAAGCCGTGCAATAAAACTGTCACTACCACTTTTCTAGCATGAGGGTATTTTGGTCACTTTCAAAATTTTATAATTTAATTTGAATTATTATTATTATTTATAATTATTGTGATTTTTAAGTGATTTTTAGAATAATTGATTTTGGTGTTTTAGTGACTTTGACTTATGTTGACCTTGGAGACTAACCTAGTGGCTAACCTAGGTCATGACTAAGTGATTAGGATTTGAAAACCTAGGTTGACTTACGTTAGTGAGGTTTAGCTCATTGGAATTAATTTGGAGAAATTAGGAGCTAGATTGATTAAGTAATGGCTTGTGAAATCACAAGTCATTTCATGACTTAAAGGTTTAACGGCCCATAGGCCCACACCCATTGAACCAAGCCCTAACCCTAAAAATCTGACCAGCCATAGTGTATTTCCCCCCTATTTATATCCTCTTGAAATTAGGGTTGCCTCTTTAGGAAACATTGCCATTTGGAAGAGGAGAGTCCCCATCTTTGTAAATTCTTAAAAAATCCATTTCTACTCCAAATTCCTTCAAACAAATTGCAATAGGACCTAATATTAGTATTTTTGCTGTTGTTGATGAGTATTTGTAGGAAAGACACAATTTGAGAAAGTTTGGTAGCTTGTGAAACTCTTCCCATTTGGGGATTTTAACCCATTGATCACCTATAGGTATAATCCCTTCTATTGTATTTAAATTCTGTTGAAATTCATTTCTAGGATATCCTAACCCTAACCTAACAGTAGGATAGGCTAACCCTAGAATTTGGACCCATTTCATGTCCGTATCGGATACGTACCAGTGTGGTTAGGATGGTGTTCGACGAAATGCCTCAAAGGGCATTTCGTTCGATTTTTGTGATTGTGTTTGAATGAAAAAATCCATTTTAGTCTCGTTTATGCATTTTTTGGACACTGAGCACATTTTTGCGTCGGGTTGAGCCGACACGAGCACGTGGACACGCAGTCGTACACCCACGCGCGCTGGCAGGTTGATGCCCTGCTACTCGTGCACGTTTTCTCTGTGCAAAGAGGGTTTCAACCCTTGAAATTTGACATGTGTGTCGTGTCCATGACTGACACGAGATCCCTAGAGTTTCAGGAACTCTCGTGTCGTTTCGGACACGTGATGGTCTGTGCAAGTGTTGTACACTGTGTAGTTCAGTGTTCGAGTTTGGTGTTCACTGTTTATTCGATTTTAAATAGTTTAAATAATGTTTTAAATTGTTAAATGGATTCTAAATATCATGTGTAACCTCTGTTATAATTGTTACATGATTAACTTAGGTTTTTGGGATAAGGAATATGGGTTCAAACATAGGTTTTGTTATTTCTGATACTCTTTGGCACAGTGAGTTTCCAGTTTTAAAACCCATCTATTTTCCCTGTCATTATGTTGTTTTTTTCACTAATGATGATTTCCCACATTTCATAATACATGTTGGCTTAGATTTTGCATTCAATTAAAGGCTTTTGGTTGTGAGATTTATGTTTGGACTTTTGAGTTCATTTTCGAATTTGTATAGAACCTGAGAATGTATATAATTATGAACTGATTTGATTTACTGAGATTAAGTTTCAGAACCTGGGAATGGTTCTTAATTGTCTTAAATTAATTCCTTTCCTTGTGTTAACTGTTCATCAACTAATTTTGTGTGAAACCTGAGAATGTCACTGTACATTGTTTCCTTTTCATTTTTGATAACCTGAGATTGCCTTGGTTGATATATGATATGGTGTGTTGTTAAACTGTGTTGAGGTTCAACATTAACCTGGGATTTAGTTGTGTTTTCATTTTTAACAACCTGAAATTGAATGTACAGAAACCTGAGTTTTCCTTACAATTGATTTAAATGTTTTCCTTCCTTTAAAACTGAGTTATAGATGTTGGTTTATATTGTTTAGACTGTCTGATAATTCTTAAAACCTGAGATTGAGATTCATTCTTCAAACCTGAGAATGATTTTAACCCATATTGTTTACTTGTAAACTGATTTCCTTCCTACCCTTTACTGTAACTGAATAGGAACTAATGCCTAAGTTGAGTTCTCCTTTTTGACTTACTGTTTATTTGAAATAGAGTTAAACACCTAACTAGTTCCCTCCTTCTATCTATGTTTGTTGTTCAATATAACAACCTGAGATTTCCTCCTCATTGATTTGCAAGGTTGTTTCTAACAACCTGAGATTGGTTATGTTCCAGTTTTCTGTTTTAAACCTGAGCTTAGCTCTTCTTTGCACTGTTAACTGAGAAAGGGTGAAGGGTATTGTTTTGTATTGTAGAACTGAATTTCTTTCCTCACTGATTTCTCAATTTCTGAACACACACACCCACAGTTATTCTCACTGTTTCATTTGTAAAATCTAAGATTTGCATTGAGTCAATAGGTTTTTTGTTCACTGATTTTACTTCATGCCTCACATGTGTCACACACAACTCACTCCTATACTCACATTCTTTCTGTTTTGCCTTTCCTTCCAGATTTTGTATGGAATGTTCCTATCTAAATTGAAATGTACTTCATGTTTTCACTGTCCTCTTGACAGTCACTCACACCCTCACTCTCTAGTCTTGCACACACACACATACACTTGAATATGTGAGTTCCCCTCTCTCTATACATATGTATGTATATATGTATTGAGGATTATATATATATATATATATATATATATATATATATATATATATATATATATATATATACACATGTATCCTATATAATAATACATGGTGTTGTACTTATACATATTAGTTATATATATAGGAATGTGTGAAATGTATATATATATGGGATATTATGTGATATGATATATTATGAACATAGGGCATGGGTGTAATGGTATAGTGACTATAGGATGGGTGTTTTCTTAGTAGACTATTAGACATAGACATGTCTTATGGTTATGTGTTATAGGCATGATTGGGCATGGTATGCCTAGTTGGAATCTAGATAGACTGTTTAGCCTTAGTAAACCTAGAGTAGACTTGTTAGAACCTAGAATGACTTGCTAGACCTAGATTAGACTAATTTTGACTTAGGTTTGGCTTGGTTGACCTAGTTTGACTTCTAGGGTTGACCAGAGTTGACCAAGAGTTGACTTTGGTCTAGATTGACATAGTTTCATGTAGAATGCATTAATTTGCATCGTATTATCATTGTAGACTCATAGTGACTTGTACTGTTCTATAGGAGACAGACACCACTCCTCGGACAGTCTTTATTCTCTCAGATTCATCGGTTACAGGCGAGTACATTCTCTGATCATTTCATATCCTGCATTAGGAGTATATTTCCTGCTTTAGATTACTTTACATGATGCTGACACGTTGGAAACACGGATTAGTACTATATGGATCTTATTGGGCGATGTTATCCCCTTAGCGGATACATCGGGTATTTCGTGTTCGTGTACTTTATCGTGAACATCGTGTACTCCTTGTATTCGTGACATTCGTGTACAAATCGTATATATTCATGTATTCACATGATCTCGTATGCGACTATACTTCGTGTTCAATAACATAACTTAGCCAGATCCTTGTGTATTGATTGGGGCGGGGGAGTAGAAGTGGTTATGTATTCAATCTAGTAGATTACTCATGTACAACCTCTGTAGATTACTCGTGTATAACATCGTGCCGTTCACATAACCATCTTGTACTCTGAATCACTAGACACTATCATTTCTCTATATACTGTAGCTATCTATTTACAGTCTTTCCTGTTTATCATATTATTCTTCAGTTTCTTGTATCTTACTCTCTAGCATGATTATATATCCTGACCTGCTATGATTTGTTGAGATGTACTGTGCTCGCTCCTATCCTGACTGGACCTGTTGAAATATTATAGAGGACGAGGCTGAGGCGTTCTGCCCTACTTACTACGGTGCCACACTAGATGAGTGCCTGGACTTGGACCAGCAGCAGGATCTACTAGCAGTAGATGACACTCCCTTAGACTAGGACTGTCTTTACTTTACTGGATTACTGTATTAGATTTTGAGATATTCTGAGACATGTATTTATTTTAGACACTTAGAATTCTGGTTGTATCTCTGTGATGTTTCTTTCCTGGATATTATCATCTTTTATCTTTCATTATCATTCTATCTTACCTGTTCTACCTTAGCTGTGGTTGAGTTATATTTCTGTTATGTCACCCCCACTCGGGGAGTATAACTGTTATTACCTTCAATTGTTAGATGTTGTGACCTAGGACAGCGTTCTACCGCCGACACTGCGGCGTAGGCTGGACGTACCCACGTCTCGTGCCCTTACTCTAGGGTGCGGGTCGTGACAAAAACTAAACCCGTCGGCGAGCAGAGGCTATGCCACGCCTTGGACGAAGAGACCGTGCATGCTTTATGAAGCATTTATGCGGGCGACGCCTATGAATTTGGTTAACTCTTAGCTTGTGGCGAATATCAACTTTTTCTTCTTCCAAGCCACGGGACGAAGGATCGAGTGTCATTTTCAAAGCATACCGTGCACCAACTCTAAGCCGACCGTTGGACCTTTCCATATTCTAACTCAATTCGATCCGTCGGGATTTATTCCCTTTAGCTATGTAAATTCGTCTCTTTTATTATCAAGCCTACTTGTGCAAGTTGAAAACATGCAATTTATTATATGAAGGCTAAGATGACACAAGTTCACCGAAACTACCCCACCTGAGCGAGCGGTCGTCTCGACCGAGCAATGTCTTCGAGCAGCCGTTGCAAGGCTAAGTTCGAACGCCGTCGGCGTTCCTATTCCTTCGATTGACTGAGCGGAATGGGGCACTACACATGATGATATTAGGAGTATCAGAATAGGGTAGGAGAAGTGAAGGGAGTGTGGTAGGACAATTTCTTTGTTATAGTTTGGCATATCCAGTAAGGGATCTCTGACATAAATTACATAGCCTGTAACAGAGCACATGATGTGTCTGATTTTAAATGTAGGTCATGTATTTAGTTATAAGAAAATAGGTGAGGTATGTATTTAGGTATGGAGAAACTTGTATGAATGTGCAGGCGGTTTTCCCAGGTGGACTGTCTGAACCTAGTAAGGTTCACATAAGAAGGTTGCCAGGCAATAGGATGGCCTGCAGCCACGAGGTGTGCCGGCCTGTACTGTCTTGGCAAGGCTGGGCAAGAGAGTAGGGTTCCTACAATTGTGGGTCAAGTACCTATAGGTGAGATGTGACAATATGTTGACTGCTATGATAGGAAAGTAAAACACTAGGTGGATACTCCATTGTATTCAGTCCATATCAGTTTAGGGGTTCCAATTCACCTACAACTGATCAGTCCCTATTAACTTGTTGCATTAGTTCATTTATATATAGTTCAGTCCATATTTATATGTTCAGTCAATTTATTTAGTTTTCAATTCACATTTACCTACTTGGTTCAATCTTTAGTTAAATTTCGTATCAGTCATGGGTTAGTTCAGTCCTATTTGGTATCAGTTCATTTATCATAGTTAGTCCAGCCCCGAATTAACATAATATTCAATTTCTATTTATCATTCTTTGTATCAGTCCCAATTCACATATTGTACAGTCCATACTTGATACATATGATCTATCCTCAATGTAGATTCAGTCCCATATCAATGTATCAGTCTCATAAATTGCATTTACCTTCATGTCTAGTCCACATTTCCTATTAACCATTCCATATTAGTTCAGTCTATTTTCATCTGGAGTTCAGTCCTACTTCATCCATTATTTCAGGCCAGTTTGTAAGGAGGGTAGTGGCTCGAGTTTGGGATAATTTCAGTATATGTGTTTGTTCAGTCCAGTTCACTGCTTCCTTGAGTATCAGTCCCAATGTACATGAGTTTATCCAAATTGATGCTTAGTATCAGTTTCTTACCTGATATTGTATCTGTTTACAAACTGATATTTGTGAATCAGTTCACAATTGTGTGGTTTGGGGGGGTTGGTTCTTGACTCAGGAAAGGATGTAGAGGGACTACACTGGAAGCCAGAAGCCTTACCAAATCAAGACTTATTTCCTACAGATTTGCTAAATTGGACAAGAAAGGAGACCTGCATCTGTGAAAATTGATGCTCGACATATAACGAGCAGAAGGTTTAAAGTTAATTTATTTGGCCTTCCTGCACGAGTTCTTCAGCATGAATTTGATCATTTGCAGGGAACTCTGTTCTTTTGATAGGATGAACCCACCCCTCCAATTCAGAGATTATTATCGAGTTTTCAGATCTCTTTCTGCAAAGAACTTCATAACAGGGCATAGAGGCTAATATATGCAACCTGTGTAGTACAATAGAGTGCATTGGTGTGCAGATTTGTATTGATTGTACAGCAGTAGTTCAACTGCAATATTTTGTAAGAAAATTGTAAGTGCAAGCAGTCCTAGCACCCAACGTATATCGGAGTGATACAGACTTAGGGTAGCAGTCCTAGCACCCAACTACATGTACAGTAAACTGCATCTTAGGTGCATGCTGCAGAAATAGGGAATACATGTGCATGAAGGACATGGACTAGGTAACATGTGTATTAGTGGTTTACATGTGGGTTTAAGGATTTAGGATAGTAGGGTACATGTTATACAAACTACAATAGGCAAGGGAATTGGGCAGTAGTTGGGAAAAACTGCACTTGGCAGTATGAGAGTATAGGTGCAGGTCTAGTGAACTTAGCACAACCTTCTAATAATAGCCAAAATGGTTGGAAATTGACTTAGAGTCTTAATAACCAAATAGATAGGCTCATTTGTACTCTCTAAACTGTAAGTTGATTCTATTAATTTATAAACAAGTTCATTGGACTTTTAACTCAACATTTGGCCCGTGCCAACAGCTCAGGACCACAAGTAAGTATACCTTGCCGAACATATACAGTATTTATATTGTTTTTCTCTCTATTGTATTCCTTTCATATTGTCACATGATTTCCATATTGTGATTGGTGTCCTTGATCGTCTTACTTGTTCTAGATTACGTACGTGTATAGGATAGTCGATATTGCTTGTCTATTAGTCTCCTTCATGTTATCGTGTCTTGCGATAGAATTTCCAGTTCTACACCTTGTTCTTGACTTGACTAGTCTTAACTGGGAGTATCTTGCATTATAATACAGTTGAGACATACTATAGATTGGGAGTATCTTATCTTGTGCTATGACCTATAGCAGATTCTTCGACCCTGATATTGATTGATTGACTTGATTTGAGACATACTATAAATTGGGAGTATCTTGCATTGTACTACAGTTTATAGGTGTCTACTTTAGGAGAGGAAATTGATACTAGAATTGGCTAATATTGACTGGGTGTATCTTGCATTGTATTGCAGTCGAAACCTATACTATAGATTGGGAGTATCTGGCATTGTACTACAAGCTATAGGGGTTAATCGTTTGATTGATAGCCAAGTCTAGTATTACATTTCCATATTGCTTGTCATGCTTTAGATATCTTTCTTGCACCGTTCTTATCCTCCATACATGTTATTTACTGTCATATTAGTAAGCATATTTTATGTATCTTGCTAGTCCTCTGAGGACCTGATGATCTCTTCAGGTTTAGCCGAGTATTGAGCCAGGTGCACATGAGCAGGTCTGAGCCAGCATTGGACCACAGTACCACTGCAGCTGAGGGTACCTTTGATATTTAGCAGTTTGGACTCAGCCACTTCATTTTTATGTTTCTATTTTATTTTCGTCTATTGGTAGTAGATTTGTGTCCACCGAACGTAACTGAAAGTTCTTGATAAACTTGACACTCTACTTTATATTATCATTCATTATTCAGTTTCAATTGAGCTAGTTGATTGTATCATATTTTGTGGATGAGATCTAGACTGCCTTATTAGTTCTATAGATACTGTGACTTGAATATATATTAAACAGCGTTCTACCGCCGACACTGCGACGTAGGCTGGGCTTGGACACGAACTCGTATCCGAAAAGCGGGTGCGTGTCGTGACAAGTATAATCGTTGGAGATGGATACGTCCGCGTCTCCTCTAGGGCTAGCAGTCTGGTGCTGCATTGCTCCATGCAAGCCGCTATCCTAGTAACGGTGCCGTGAATGGACTCCTGCGTCCCCTGTACGTCCCTCATGGTATGTTCGAGCTCGTCAAAGCGTGCGGTGACCGACGCAGCATCCCCTTGCACCTGAGACCCTGGCTGCTCAGAAATCCTCCTCAGCATATCGTCGCGTAGCTCAGCAATCTGGCGGGCAATGGTATCCTCGACTCGGGCCGACTCGGGCCGTGAGGGCTGTGAATGCGCACTGGCAGAGGGAGCCCTGGATGCCTGTGTCGCAACAAATGTGTCGTAGGACCCTGTACCGTAGTGCATACCCCAATGAAGACCACCAACGGCGGTCATCCAGAGCTCATCCTCCGACTGAGGCGGAGAGGGCTGCGATGTACCAACCCCTCCCTCTACAGTGTACTAGCACTTGTACGCTCACGTAGCCTAAAAAACTCATCCTAGAAAATTATGCATCTCTATAAATTAGTACTTACCTAAATTAGCCTAATAAAAGTCTAAAATATTTAATTATTATTGACTATATAATTATCTGTATATTCTTTAAGTTATGTTAAAATTAACGAAATCTAAATTAGTACTTACATAGCTCTGATTAGCCCGCTCGTCGATGAGCTTCCCGTCCTTTCGATAGGTGGTTAGAAAGGAGGTTACCATGTTTGCGTCCTCACCCCTCTGTACTTGCATATTTGTTATATTTTATACTTTATTAAAATAAAAAATTATATACTCCTACTATCAATAAAATCTTATATATTGCAATAAATTATATACCAGACGACGGAAATGCTCCGTCATAGGAATCGATCCACCACACCACTTTTCGGCCCTCGTCCTAGCCGCCTTCGCCTTCTCCGACCGCTCTCTGTACCGGGGCTCCTCAAATCGAGCCCTCATCGCGATCCACTGATCAGGCGTGATCCAACCAGCAATCGGCTTTCCGGAGCGCTGACGAGCTTGCTGATCGTCAATTGCATCACGGATCAGCTTGGCGGCGATGGAAGAAAGCTGTCTCTCAATCTGCTCGGCCCGGTATGGTGGATAAAAATAGGTCATCTACATGAATTACAAATTAAAATAATAAGTTCTAAAAAATGCTTAAAATTATGTTAATCCTACTAAATTAACTATCTTTAATTACCTTGAAGTGGGCAAACCAGAATGCCTTCCTCTCTTCCGAGGCATCCGAGTAGTTGATCCACAGACCCCCATAGTTGGAACTCAGAAAGGAGCCCAACGCTCTTTGTACCGACGAGGGACAATATCTTTATACAACAATAATTATATTCATGAATATATATATATATATATATATATATATATATATATATATATATATATACAGACATGCATAAAAATATATATATATATATTCATTTAACTTACTTTGTAGGACCGTCGGCCCAAATCTACATCCTCGTCTCATCCTGAGGTGTGCATGGAGAGTCGTTCTGGTATGGATCTGCACGGACGGGCGTAGGGTCTACCTCTTCTACTTGCTCCCCACCCTCCATGCTGCCGTTAGCGATAGGAAGGCTAGGGGAAAGAGTATCAGCAAGCCTGGAACTGCTCATCCCAGGTGTACTGCCACCCGGACCTACGATCGTATGGTACAATGGAGTGCTCGGGTCAGACGATGGTCCGAATCCATCCTCTGGTAACGGAGCTCTTTGCCCATCTAAGGACACGACTCGTCCTGACCTATCTCCGCGTCGTCCTGCTATGCCTCCGCGTCGTCCTGCCATGCTGATAATAACATATGATTAAAAATATAAATAAATACAATGACAGTTTAGAAATATCTGCATACATTGGAGTTCATAATTTAAGTTTACAAAAATCTGAATACTAATAAAAATGATCACAGTTCATAATTTAAGATTACAAAAATATGAATACATTAAAATCACAGTTTCTCAATCATCCTCTGAAAATCCGTCTTCTTCGTTTGCCTCCTCCTCCTCATCATCTTCCTCGTCCTCCTCATCTTCACTAGAATCTCCTTCGGATACTTGTACTAGATATGAAATGGAGAACTTCTGCTGAGTCGACATCAACTATATTTGGTACAAGAGGCAGCTCGTCCTTCTAATAAGCCACTTCGTCGACGTCGTAGGTATTTCGGACTTTAGTCTTGCATACTGTCCACCAGTCGTACCTCATTGTTCCCCGTCTAGGATATATTATAAAATATATGAGTTGAGCTTGACTTGCTAGGATAAATGGTTCTATCCTTGGTATCGACGAAGGTAGTTAATATCCAGACGACCATGCTTGTCAATTTTCCATCCTTGATCTTGTATCGGATCGAACCAATCAACTTTGAACAACATGATCTTGGCAGGCTCTGTGCCATAATTGTACGTTAATTCCACAATCTTCCGTAAGATGCCATAGAAATCATTACCTGGAGTGACATTTTTGTAATTTGTAGATTTGATACACAAGCAACTATTTTTTGTGGAATCAAGATCCAGGAAGCTATCTCTGAAGGAAGCATTTGTTGACTTGAACGTTGACTTGAACTTAATCCCATTCACATAGTAACTTGGCCATATTTTGACGGCATAAATTGGTCCCTTGGCAAGAGTTCTAATAGATTAATTCTCAAGGGTGACGTCCGAACGATCGATCTAAACACGAGAAGATACAAAATTAAGTTCAATGTTAAGTTATTTCTTGTGCAAATACAAATGGAGGAAGATTCTAACTAGCTTCTTACATATGCATTCAACCAAGACGGAAAATAAAGTCTTATTTCTTCTTCTACTTCTTCATCTGCAATGTATGGTCTACTTGACCTCACCTCATCATTAAATTTATTAAAAACCAATAAATATCGGGATACACTCGTTAAATTATAATAACGTAATCAATAAATAGATGACTTGAACATTGAAGATTTTTACTTACCACTCTAGCTTTTCTACTTCATCCTCCTCGCAGTTGAGTAATATATATAACTGGGCTGCCCTTAGTTCTTCATCATTCAAATATCTCTTTTTCAGTTTTCCAGAAGACTTTCCAAGAGCATTGAAGACTTTCACTAATGTATCATTATATTTTATATCACCATCGTCGTTTCTCGGAGCTCTTGCTCTATTTGTAGCAATATGAGGCTTGAAATACACTGAACAAAAGTTTGTAATATCCTCAAGGAAATAGGCTTCACAAATAGGACCCTCGATCCGTGCCTTATTTTTTACCTTCCTCTTCAGGTGGTTTAGATGATGCTCGAACGGGTACATCCACCGATAACCGACGGGCCCACCAATACGTGCCTTATAGGAAAGATAAATTGGCAAATGCTCCATAGAGTAGAAGAATCCAGGAGGGAACACCCTCTCAATCTTGTACAATGTTACTATAATGTCCTTCTCCTGCTTTTCAAGCCGATCGACGAGCAACTTAGTAGAACAAAGATCTCTGAAGAATATGCTAAGCTTTGTCAGTGGATCCCAAATGACCTGGGGTAAGAATTTCTGAAATGCAATCGGGATTAACCTCTCCATAAAAATGTAACAGTCCTGGCTCTTCATACCCTGTAGTTTGTTCTCCTTCGGGTCAATACATCTTCTCAAATTCGATACGTACCCGTCTAGAAATTTTAGGCCCTGGATCCACCTACAAAGTTTACCTTTGTCCTCCTTGTCCAGTGAGAAAATGGCCTTGGGCTGCTTATACTTCCCACTGCCTTCCTTTATCAAATGCAACTCTGGACGTCTGCATATTTCTTCTAAGTCCAACCTGGCCTTGGGATTATCTTTCGTCTTCCCCTTTACATCCATCACAGTATTTATTATATTGTCAAATACATTCTTCTCGATATGTATGACATCCAGGTTATATCTGAGCAGATAGTCACTCCAATATGGCAGGTCCCAGAATATACTCCTCTTTGTCCAGTTGTGAGCGCGGCCAAATCTATCACACTTGTACCCCGCAGTAGGCTCTTCAATAGCACTTGATAATTTTTTAACTTCCTCTCAGATCGTGTCCCCGGACCACCGTGGCGGTGGAAAGGACTTCTCTACCACGCCAGCACAAAAAGTATTCATGTTCCTCCGGTACGGATGATCCTTCGACAGGTACTATCGATGACAATCGAAGAAGTACGATTTTCCTTCGTGTTTCAAACGAAAAGCCTTAGTACGATCCATGCAATACGGACATACGAGACGACCATGAGTGCTCCAACCCGATAAAATTCCATAGGCCAGAAAATTATTGATGGTCCATATTAGTGCGGCCCTCATCTGAAAGTTCTGCTTTCTGAAAACATCATATGTGGTTGCACCTACTTTCCACAACTGATTCAGCTCATCTACTAAGGGCTGTAAGTACACATCGATGTTCCACTTCGGGTTCTTCAGACCTGGAATAATAACAGTTAGGAACATATAAGGAGTCTTCATACACATCCAAGGCGGCAAATTATACGGAGTAAAAATCACAGGCTAAAAAGAATATTGTGAGCCCGAAAGTCCAAATGGGGTAAAACCGTCGGAGGAAAGCCCTAATCTGACATTACGCGGCTCCGAAGCAAAATCGGATACACTTGATCAAAGTGCTTCCATACTTTCCCGTCGGATGGATGATCCTGTACTCCATCTATTTGTTCCCGCTTGTGCCAACTCATATTATCAGCTGTCTCCTTTACCATAAACAACCTCTGCAACCGCGACGTCAAAGGCAAATAGTGCATCGAATCTGTTGGCTTGTATACACCAGAAGTCCTTATTGTGCTAGTTGCCTTGAAGCGATCGACACCAAAAACATCTCCAGGCGTCTTCATCCTTGTCGTCCTTATAGTACAACATGCATCTGTTGCGACTGTTTCACTTAATAAAATGCCTAAAATTGGCTTTTGAAAGAAAACTAGAAAAAGTACAAAAGTACAAGTTGTTTCTGGAAAGTATTGCTATGGAAGTCTGATCTGAGAGCGATCACTTTGTTCCTTGGACCGCACGATGATGATGAAGAGAACTACTTGAAGAAGATGAACAATCGGAAGAACTAAGTCACCAGAAAGGTATCGAGCAACAGCACTGATGGCACAGTCGAATGCTTTCCTGCTTTGCTTCACCATGTTCTTGAAAAAAAGTTGAAGAAATGCTTCTGGGAATATCACTCTGAAAGTATGAGTTTTCTCAGAATCTCCTCTCATGTCTCTCCCTTGATCTCTTGATGATGTCTGTGTTGAAAATAAGTCTATTTATAGACTAGACCCTCTGTACGTAAAAAGCAACATAATCGGGTCTCTACGCAAACAACTGTCACCCACGTTTGAAAATTAACTCTACGCGTGATGACACGTGTCCCATAACTTCAGCAATATAAGGAGAGCACGTACACACGTTCCTCGATAAGTGTGGCATGAAAGCCACGTATGCAGACCGCGTTCTTATGTAGCCAGAAAAGATCGGGCGTAAAAATGACCCAAAATATACTTCCTGCGTAAAGTAGCAGACTGGGCGTAAAATAGCCCAAAATAGACTTTCCGCGTAAAATGGCTGAAAAGTAGCCTTGAGCGTAAAATTAGCTCAAATAAACTTTACGCGCACAAAAGCCTTGAGCGTAAAAAGCTCGAATAGCTTTCGTGCGTAAAAGAAGCAATCTCTTGAGCGTAAAGTAGCCCATCTGCACACTAAACGACAATTGTTGGGTTTGGTGTAAATCAAACCTTTTTAACTTTTGTGTTGTTCGCAGTCAGAAAATTATTATGTCAGAACAGTATCACGCACATTAAATGAGATGATTTAACAGCCTGTCCTTCGTGTAAAACTTTGAGGATGGCTCTCGCGTAAAAGCAGCTCGCGTAGAGTTTTACTCTGTTTGCTCTTTGCATAAAATCTGTGTCTGGCTCTGTTTGACTTGCGTAAAGCTGTCAACTTCTTTGACTCGGTTTATGAAGTACTTTTTATGCTCCTACAAGACCCCTTTCAAAGTTTTCAAATATTTTTAAAATTTGAAATACTTTGAACAGAAGCATAAAATTCGGGATATTCAACAGTCTGCGTAAAATTCGGGATATCCAACAGTCATCTGCGTAGAGTTCGGGATACTCAACAGTCCGCGTAAAAGTCGAGATATCCAACCGTCAGTGTAAATTTCGGGAATTTGAACCGATTTCAAAATTCTCTATAAATAGAGTTTTACGAGTAGAGAGAGAACTTTACTCTTTCTTGAAATTTCAATCTCTCTTTATTTTCTTTCCCTATATACTCTCACTTCGACTCGATGGCCCCCAAGAGCAAGACCGCCGTCGGCAGCAAGGGCAAAAAACCTGCCGCTTCGTCGACGACTGATCGCACAGGAACCAACACCCCATCATCAGCGGCACCCCGACAATCCAATCCCGCTGTGGCTCCGGCCATAAAAGGTAGAGCACTACCTAACTTCGGCCGTAAATTTGCCGGAGAAGAAGAAGAATCAAACTTTAAACTTCACGCCCACGTTATACGTGTCAGCGTAAAACTTGAAATAAGAAAATATGCCCACGTTTATCGTGTCAGCGTAAAAATAGAAACATACGCCCACGTCTATACGTGCCAGCGTAAAAATCAAAATACACTCACATCAATATGTGCCAGCGTAAAAATCAAATTACGCTCACATCAATATGTGCCAGCGTAAAATTCATATTACGCTCACATCAATATGTGCCAGCGTAAAATTCACAATACGCTCACATCAATATGTGCTAGCGTAAAATTCACAATACGCTCACATCAATATGTGCCAGCGTAAAATTCACAAGTGAAAGACTTTGTGTAAAAACAAAGAACTTTACACTTTAAAATTTTTATCAACTTTATTTTTTGCACATAAGTGTAAAGTTTGCATAGTCAGAGTCTTTAATCTTTATGCGTAAAATTCTCACTAAGTCATCTGTGCAAAAATTTAAATTAGATTTTTACTAACTTGATTTTTCTTTTTTCTTTTGGCAGTGGACTTGCAAATTCATTCGCTTGCAAAAATATTTGGCTCTTCAGCTGGTATGGTGGGCTCGAATTACTTAGAGAATTTGTCCCATGTAGAGTTCTCTCAGTCAAATCCGGAATACCGTGAAGAGAGACAACAGCTGATATCTGCTCAAAGGGACAGAATGCTGTTGTCCATAATAAATGGAGAATTGTTGACATCGCCAGATGGCCAACAATTTTCAAAGCCAGGCTTCTTGTTCGGAGATGCTATAGATTTCCAGTCACAAACACACCCCAAGAAGGAGGCTTGGGTGTTCAAGTTTAGAGAGAGCAATGTATCTCCCCGACATGGTTAGAGATTATCCCATGTCTGCATTTGTCCATGCCACCCATCTCCGATAGATGCTATGGAACCTGACTCCCAGTAGTCATGGTAGGCCAGGCAGAATCATTTTCAAGAGGGATAGATCAAATGACATGGGCTACCACATCAGTGCTCCTAGTGGTGGTGTCGTCCCTTTCTCCGGTCTATTACCTGGATTCACCCCGAGTGAAGATTCAGCTCTGATTCAGCCGGTGCAGACCCCAATGTTCATTAACAAGTTCATAAGGGCTGCAGTATTATATCCTCAGGCCAACCCTAGGCTACCAGGGTGGCTGACTCCTTATAACCAGAACTGGATTTAGCTTAGTACCTGGATCATGAAAAACTTCAAGACGGACTTGGAAGCCATCGGTCTGTATGAAGCGGTAGCCTCTACGAGCCAGGGTATACCGATGAATAGTAACCTATTCTTGGCTCTGATGGAGTTGTATATGAGTTCAACAGGAACTTTTGCAACTCCACTAGGTGAGATGGGTCTTGCCCTGCACGAGATGCAATTCATCTCTAAACTGCCGATGGGTGAAGCTCCCTATGAAGAGTACGTTCCCTCCAATCAGGAACTAACAGAAATCAGAAAGAAAAATCCTCGATTGGTTGAGGTCTACCAAGAGCTTATGTGCCATTACCTAATTTGCACCAGTATGTATGACAGTGGGTCTCACTTGGCATATACTAATAAATGGACAACTTATCTATTCTACCATGAGAATAGGATACCCAAGAATGATAAGGGGAGATTTTAAGAAAACAAGGCTCCAACATCAATCCTTGTTCAATAATCCCTTCAAATTTGATCCACAGTTTGATGGTCTTATATAATCGTCGGACCAGTATCTGTCCAAAAAGATCGGAGATATCCCTGCGGGGACTGAAACCTTAAGCTACCTGAGGCGTGGCAGTCAGAAGATCTCCAGGGAAGCCTTGCTGGCAGGCTTTCTATCTCTGTGGCTGCGGAGATGGGTTGTGCCCGGGATCAGCATAGTAGACAGAATTTACCGAAACGTATTGTGGTCGGCAATATGTTTGGTGTTCAAGGTCAGAATCAACCTGCTATCGGCAATGGTGTACCGAATAAATGCAGGTTTGCAGACCTTTGGTGATGAGCTAATCAACAATGCTCCTCACCGAAAGGATTTTCCTAGGGTAGAGATGTCCTACACTTATTTGATGGGCTGGCTACTGTATCATAACTGCAGTTTGTTGCCACCGGGCCCGAAAGATAAAGCGGAGGTCTTCCTCCAGAAATTCAACAAAGCCACATGGACTGTAACTACTGTGGCAGACACCCAAGCAGTACTGAATTATTCTCACGGTTGGAACTTTTTCTGCACAAGACCATAAGTTCCAGCCGACTGCCTCGATGTACAGTTTGAAGATAGAAGTGAAAGGAGGACTTTATTCCTGCGCTAGTTTTCAAATGGCTAATGTGCATCAGACCCTCCCATCTGATGTACAGGAATAAAGTCAACTTTGCGTTCGAACCGTATCTACCAAGTCGGTTCACTCGCCAGTTTGGATATGACCAACTTCATGTTGGTAATCCCTCCACCAGCTTCTACCATTATGGGAAGCTAATTGATGGTACGAGAGCCTGGAGATACTTTAGCACTGCTTGTACCGGTACTAAATTCAGAGTATCGACTACTACCAGCACAACCGAGCTACGTATACTTCATACATATGCTCGCTTTTATGCATCCATCCGCTCCTTCGCCCATGGCTACAACATGAAAGGGAGTCTTAGATGGCCCAAGGAAGGAAATGTTTAAGAGCCAGTCAGGGTACTTCCAGACATACCCGATGACACTGCTGTTCCAGATGAGTATCTGGAAGTAATCCCTACAGGAGTTGGGGAAATAACCACAGAACCAATCATTATTGGCAAAACCCAAAAACGGAAATCAGGTGCAGCTGTTACCATCTCAGAGAAGAAGAAGAAGATCACCGTCAAGGGGCCTTCTAGACAGAGAGTCGCTACTCCAGAGAGCGACACTCCAGTCGAGGAGCCGCAACATATTTCATCTTCTTCAGCTCATCCTGGAGAAGGATCCTTTGCATCTCAACCGGCAACATCA
Organism: Iris pallida; assembly: GCA_029216955.1. Taxonomy (NCBI): domain Eukaryota; kingdom Viridiplantae; phylum Streptophyta; class Magnoliopsida; order Asparagales; family Iridaceae; genus Iris; species Iris pallida. The sequence goes on along the minus strand of JANAVB010033820.1, from coordinate 13,840,841 downwards.
ACAGAAGGTATGGGGGTTCTATCTCCGGGATGCCTCAGCTCATCACTTTACCTGTCTTTGCCATAAAAGACACAAGCCACTGAGGATGTTGCCACTACACATACTGTTGATCAAGTGCTCATTCCATCAGATGAACCAGCTCTTGCCCTCGATGATGATGACTGGGATGGGGACTATGACTCATACTTGGCACGTCCTGCACCTACTCCAGGTAAATATAAATCACACAAAATCCATACAAGATTATGTATTATGATTTTGTATATTAACTTATTTTGTTTAATTTGTAGGTGTCATCACTGCAGCAAAGCCTGTGGCTCCTCCTCCTCAAGAAACTATTTATGAGGAAAACACGGAGTCTGAGAAAGAGGTTTCTTCTTCATAAGAAGATAATATCCAAGAGAAAGTACAACAATAGCCCGAAGTAGAGGCTCGGCCAGAATTATCTTCTCTTGCTGAAAACAGAGAATAAGAACAAACTGCAGAAGAACCAACTGCAGATGAAGAAGCGGCTGCTGAGGAAGAAACAGACTTCAATAAAGAGACTGAAGTACTCCCAGAACCTGAAGAGCCAGTAGCCTATGAAGGTGATAAGGATATAGTCGACCCATCAACTGAAGCTGGAGACGTCGAAATAACATCCTCATTTATTGTTACTGATCTGGTACAAGTTCCTGAGAAGACAGTATCTGAACCGGAGCCAGCTACCATAACTACCATTCCTCCCACACCAATCACCACCACCGAAACTCAAGTAGTTTCGATTCCAGAAACGGCTGGAGTAATAAGTGCTGAAGACATTGTCCCTGAAGCTCCTGGAGATCAATTAGCTATGGTAGCAGCGACAACATTGACTTTATCTTGGTCTGCTACTAAAGCAACAACATCTGCTCCTAGTGTAACTCCTCTTTCCAAAATTTTGTGATATATTTTTATTTTTTATTTGATTAGTTTACATTTAATTTTTCTATGATCATTAGAGTTGTGACTAAGCCCACAAGTGAGTTATGACCATCTCGGGGTCACATGATCTCTAGATAGGGTCTATATGCATTCTATAGCTATATTATATTTTATTATGATTTTTAGACATTTTATATATTTTTAAATATTTATTCTATGAAGATTTATATTTATGAATGACTTTCATAATTTATTTTGAGGCCATTTGTGACTATTTTGAGACCCAATATTTTTCTTTAAGCTCTATTAGGTTAAATATATTTTCTGTATTTTTCTACAAACTTTCTGGGATTTTTAGATAATTAAATATAGGAAAAATATATTTTCTAAGACTTCTAGAATTTACTGTACAAGCCTATGAGCATATATTGACCCCAAATATTTTTCTAGGGTTCATTATGCTATTTTATATTTTATAGATTTTTTTATAATTTTTGGCAATATTTAAGTATTTATTCATTAAGGTTTATATATTTTTAAAGACTTTCAATATTTATTATGAGGCCATTTGGGACTAATATGAGTTAAAACATTTTTATTTATATTCTAGAAGGTTAAATGTATTTTCTATAATTTTCTACAATTTTTTGGATTTTTCTGATATTTATTTGGAGTTAAAATCAGTTTTTAACGATTTCTGCATTTAAATTAACTAATTACACAGTCATCTGCACAGTCAGCTGTACAGTCAGCACTGGGCCCACCTGTCGGTGCCCATCAGCCAATCGACTCTTTCTCCTATAAATATATTATTATATTCGCTAAACCTAGAAATTTCAGCAGCTTTTTGTGGGAGAACTCATCTGGGGTTTCCGACTTCCCGAAGCGATTGCCGTCAACTCCGACGTGATTTTTGTGCGCCATTTTTTTGTTGGATTCGTATTGAGGTAAAATTTCTGAATATGTAATTTATTTTCGTAGATATTATACCTAAATTTCTGGAAAATTCGTAGAGTGTCGGTTGTCCGAAACTTGACACGTTTCGGTGTTTTCGAGATTCCGGGAGAACCAGAAATTCGAAATCACGAACCGTTTGAAGTTTCGGAAAGCTAACACAGAGCTCTATGACATAAATTTCTCGCAGAAATTATTTCATTCATTTAGTATTTTATTTATTCTTGTGAACTCAGAATTGATCGGTTGATCACCGTTTTGGTCACGATTAGCCATAACGGCGATATCTTTTGACCAAAGCGTGATTTTGTAGCACGGTTGATTCCAGCGAACTCGTGGCGCTGAAATTTACTAAGGTGCACTTTCAAAATCTAAAGTTCACAGTGTTTGACTAAATAGTCAACGGTACGCCTCGATTTGCGTGCTATGGTTTCCAAAATTGGAAACATGACTTTTGATGGCCAAACTTGTATGTTTAGATTATATTCAGATTATTATTAGGTTAAATTAGGTTTTTAAGTAAATTATTCTAGAATTAATTATTATTAGATTAGTCACCCAACTAGCCACTATTCCATGAATTTAGAACTAGAACATTAGAATTGATTTATAGTTTTCGTGCACGGTTCATGGTGCGATATGTGTTATAGGTTGACAGCTCCTAGATCGGCATCCCCTCATCCTCGACTTGTGACTACGGTTTGTGCAAGGACCACAGACAAGTATACCTTGCCTTCCTCTACAGTTTTAATTACATACATTGTATTTTATTTTCCAGTTTTGATTGTTTATGGACATGTGCTTTTTGTATTATATTCTTCTGAGTTGTTTTTATTGCATATAGCCATGTTCATGTTTGGTCTTGTGGTTCACACTTGGAGTTTCTCGTCAGTACCTTGCTTGAGTCGTGTCATAGAACAAGTACGTGTAATTGAACTGCTAAATCCTTGGTAATGTTTCCTTGGCACCAGAGAGTCCACACTCGGGACGAGGGTGTTTTTCTTGATCTGTTTACATCTGTGAGTCCACACTCGGGACGAGGATGTTGATTTATTTGCACCAGAGAGTCCACACTCGGGATGAGGGTGTTGACTTGACTTGACTTGCACCAGAGAGTCCACACTCGGGACGAGGGTGTTTACATCAGAGAGTCCACACTCGGGACGAGGATGTTATACTTGCACCAGAGAGTCCACACTCTGGACGAAGGTGCCTTGCCGTGAACTAACCAGAGAGTCCACACTCGGGACGAGGGTTAGTACTAACCAGAGAGTCCACACTCGGGACGAGGGTTAGTGTTTAGTTCAAACCCATGAGTCCACACTCGGGATGAGGGTTTGGTTCTTCCATTGATCTCGTGTTCATTGTTCGCATCGGCAGTTCATTTACGCGTAGTTGTTCTAGTGTTCGTGTTCGTGCTCGTAGTCAGTTATCGTGTTCCTATTTTCTTGTTTATTTTCTTGCGCATGATAAAACTGTTAGATAGGCATGTATATTATGTATCTTGCTATGTCCTCTGAGGACCTGATGATCTCTTCAGGTTTAGCGATTGCATGGAGTTAGCTAGTAGTTTCTGGATGGCGGAGGATTTGCGATTCTTGTGGGATTCAGGTATCATTATTACGTTTTTTATCCTTTCGTGCTTTACATTCCTTATCACGAGTTATCCTGTTTATTGATTCACTTTAGAGACTCTAGTTATATTCTTTGAGTCTTATCGGACAATTATGTTAGTGGGCTGCAGACCACGACCCATACTTGTTCATTCTTATTTTACATGATTCTTGTGGATTGAGATATAGATTAGATTAGACATAATACCCTATTCTGGACAGCTTATACGTATTCGAGTTGGGATGGAGTCCGCTTGATACGTAGCTGGCTTGCTTACGAGCTCGCGTCCGAAAAGCGGGTGCGGGTCGTGACACCTAGTCTTCAGAAAAGGGATCTGGTAGACATTGCTGCAACGCCGAGCTCGAATGCAGAAATGAATCTCTTAGTTGAGATTCATACTGAAACTTTCTACAAGACCCTGGCAGCTCTGATCAAAATGATCCTAAAGAAGGGCCTCAATTATGAAAGTCTGAAGGCTGCGATTGCTCTTACTATCAGGAACGTCGCCTTGTTCAATGATGCAGCGAGAGCAGCGGCGCTGGAGAAGGTCGTGGAGGAACTTGAACAGCCCCTTAGAGAATATCTAAGGCTGTCAAGTGAAACTATTGAAAGTCTCATCCAAAGCGAGTATGATGCTTTATCAGCTGAATACACCGCTCGAGAGACTACTTTTAATGAATCTCTCCAAGAGTACAGTAGCAAGGTCACCAAAGAAAAAGATTTTTTTGCTGAAGCTAAGCCCCAGCTGGATATCCAGAGAGAAGCCTATGAAACTTCCAATATAAGAATTCATCAACAAAATGATAGAATTCGTAAAGTTGAGGCAGAATTGGCTCGCTTGAAGGCGGAGAGGGAGCAGTTGATCACAGCTCGCGACCAGCTTCTAACGTAGAGCTTAATTTTGGAGGAGCAAGTCTTCGATGCCGAAGCCACTATCAAAACCCTTGACGAAGCCAAGGATAAGATGATAGCTACTTTCGTCGACTTCTCCCATATTTGTACTCCGGAAGCTCAACGGACTATGGCTACTGCCACTGTGCTGAGCTCTCGCGAGAAGCGTCTAGCAGAGGTACAAAAATTGCTTGAAGATGTCTCTGCTTCGCCTTAGGCAAATAAAGAATTTTGTAATCTTCTATCTTTTTTATTCTGTAATGTTTACAAGAAATGAATGAAATAATTGTTTTGTGTCCCTATCATTTATTTTGAAATTAAACAATAGGTATGAGATAGAAAATACTTATCAAAGGTAATATGGACATGACAAGTCTTCTAAACTCAATAAATTATATCTATCCAGAGGTAATATGGACATGATAGATAATGAATCTCGTTTTCTGTTTAGATCAGTATACGATACTATCAGAGGTAATATGAACGTGACAGATCGTAACAACTCAAAGAAAAATAGATTAATATCTATTCAGAGGCCATATGGACATGATAGATAAGAAAAGAAGTAGACTTAATATTTATTCAGAGGTCATAATAACATGATAAATAATAAATCTATTTTTTTAATCAGTTGGTAAGACAGAAGATCAAAATTCTCTTATAGGAGACAAATAATCAGCTTAACCAAACATTGGTAGCTAGGAAAAAGAAGAAATTCAGACATAATATTTCTTCAAGAATTTGCCATTAATTGGCATCATGAGCAAATCTTCATTAGGTTTAGACAACATGTAGGCACCATTGGAGAATACCGACTCAACTACATAAGGACCTTCCCATTTTGCTTGGAATTTTCCTTTGCTCTTATGAGTCATCACCATCGGTCTTCGGACAGCTAGAACTAGTTCACTAACTTTAAATACCCTCTCTTTAACTTTACGATTGAAAGCTCGAGATATACGGGCTTGATATAGCTCAATATGATGTTGTGCTTGAAGACGCTTCTCGTCCAATCCTTCAAGTTCTTAAAGTCTCAACCGATCATTATTCTCTGCAGTTAGCTCATTAGCAATGGCTATTCTAAGAGATGGAATCTGGATTTCCAGTGGAAGGACAGCCTCACATCCGTAAACTAGTAAAAATGGTGTAAAACCAGTAGGAGTTCAGACTGTCGTTCGGTAAGCCCATAAACATTCTCCAAGTTTTCCATTCCAATCACGTTTATTAGAAAAGATGAACTTTTTAAGAAATTTAATGATTGTCTTGTTGAAAGCTTCGGCCAAACCATTAGCAGCTGGATTATAGGTCGTAGAAGCCAGATTTTGGATCGGATTCTTGTCACAGAATCGATAAAATGTCTGACTGGCAAATTGTGGTCCATTGTCATGAATTATCCATCGGGGAATCCCAAAACGTTAAATGACATGTTGTTTAATGAAGTTAACCATATTTGATGTTTTTACTTCAACAAGAGGAATCGCTTCCACCCATTTAGAGAAATAATCCGTTATGACTAGGATAAACCGATGTCCCTTGACAGAAGGAGGGTTAATCGGACCAATAATATCCATGCCCCAAGCTTCAAAAGGCCAAGAAGTTGCTGTAGGATGTAAGAATTCAGATGGTTGATGAATAAAATCAGCATGAATCTGACATGCTTTACACCATCTAGCATAATCTACAGCATCTGCTATCATGGAAGGCCAATAACACCCCATTCTTCGAATATGGTCCTGTAATTTCGGACCCGGTTGATGGGCACCGCAGACACCATCATGAGCTTCACGGAGTGTTTGCTTAGCTTCATTCTCAGAGAGACAACGCAACAAAAGTCCGTCATATGAACGACGATATAACATATGTAAAGAAGAATCGTAGTAGAATCGAAATGATCGTCTCTTGATTGATGCAGCTTCTTTTGGATCTTCAGATAAAATCCCATGGACCGCATAATCAATGAATGGACTTCTCCAATTCCTTTGTTGAGAACTTGATTCTGTAGTATAATTCTGTTCAATATGCAAGTTATTCTTTACACAGAATAAGTCTCAATCCAACAAAGTAATGGTATTTTGTCTTCTAATTGGAACAGCTAAGTCGGCAGCCAAACTAGCAAGAGAATTAGCTTCCAAATTTTGAGAACGTGGTACGAATTCAATAAAGAATCCTTTGAATGAAAGGACCAATTCGATTAGTACTTGATGATAGGAAATGAGGTCAGGATTTCTGACTTCATATGTCCCTTTGACCTGATTAACAATCAGTTGAGAATCTCCATAAGCTTCCAGAAACTCAATGTCCAATTGTTTTGCTACTTGGGACCAATCAGCAGAGCATTATATTCTGCCACATTTTTGGAGCATGGTTCATTAAGAGAATAAGCACGGTATATGACCATTTTATCAGGAGAGACCAAGACGATGTCGACTCCGGAGATAATATTGCCTTTAGGTCCAACCCGCGATGCTCCATCAAAATATAGTTGCCAAATGTCATCCTTCAAAGTCATGTTGCAATCCACAACTTCATCTGGAATATTCTCATATAGTTTAGATGTTTCAGGTACAGGGTGAGCTGCTAAGAAATCAGCTAATGCTTGACCCTTCACTAATTTTTGAGGTACATAGACCATATCATAAGAAGTAAGCAATATCGCCCAGGTGGCTAACCTGGAGTTAAGAATGCTCAGTTTTTTCAACAATACCCGAATAGAATTTATTCTGGATATGACATTAATAGTCTATCCTGACACATAATGTCGTGTCTTTTGAACAGCAAAAACCAAAGCCAGACATTCTTTCTCCACAGGAGTATACCTGTGTTCAGCTCCGACCATCATTCGGCTAAGATAAGAAATTGCTTGTTCATGGCATTTATCACTTTTCTGTGCAAGAAGAGCACCAAGTGGAGGTACCAAAATATGTGGATTTGTAAGGTATTGCTTGATGTCATTGAAGGCTTTCAGACACGCTTCATTCCAAACAAATGATATACCTTTCTTTAATAGACGAGAGAAAGGTTGACATCTCCCAGAAAGATTTGATATAAATCTCCTGATATAAGCAATGCGACCTTAGAAGCCACAGAGTTCTTTTAGATTACGTGGAGGACGCATTTCAAGAATTGCTTTGATTTTATCAGGATCAACATGGATACCTTGAGAAGTGATGAAAAATCCCAAAAATTTGCCACTGGACACCCCTAAGAAAGACTTAGTGGGATTCATCTTCAATTGATGTTGACGCATCAACTCAAATACTGTCTTTATGTCTTGAATATGATCATCTTTTGATTGGCTTTTGACAGCAATGTCATCCACATAACATTTAACTGTTTTTTGTAGATGCTCTTAAAAATGTTGTTCATAGCCCGTTGATACGTAGCACCGGCATTTTTCAGACCAAAGGGCATAACCGTATAGCAATAAACTCTAGGGGGTGTACGAAAAGCGGTATGCTTTTCATCTCCTGGATGCATCTTAATTTGATTGTATCCTAAAAATCTATCCATGAAAGACATGCGTTCAAAACTACATGTATTGTCTATCATGACATCGGTAATCGAAAGTGGAAATTTGTCTTTTGGACAAGCTGCATTAAGATCCCAAAAATCTATGCCAAATCGGACTTTTCCATTCTTCTTCATAACAGGTACAATGTTGGCAACCCAATATGGGTGTTGTTCTTCACGAACAAAGCCACATGTGATCAGCTTTTTGACTTCTGCTTCAATTACATCCATCATATCTGGTCAAAAATGTCGCTGCTATTATTTTACAGGCTTGGCATTAGGAAAAATATTGAGTTTATGAGTAGCTAATTTAGGATCTAGACCCGGCATATCCTCATAACTCCATGCAAAGATATCAATATATTCTTTAATCAGCTGTATCAACTCTTTTTTTCATCTTCAGAAAGGTTTTTACTGATGAATATCGGCTTAGATGTAGTTCCATCTCCAACGTCAATCTGGACAATTTCATTTTCTGTAGGTGACTGTCGCTGTTCAAAACGAAGCTCCTACTGAGTGTCCATTTGTTGTGCCCAAGGGTCATTTTCAAATGGTTCATATTTACCATTAGTTTGAAGCATGTTAACTGAGAATACACACTCAGATTCATCATAATAGTCTCCTCCATAATATGAGGATTGTAAAAAACTGGAAAAACATTATTCTTCCATATCTTCCTTGCACGTGTAGGGTGTATTCGATTCGATGAATTAGATTTCTTCAAAATCTGAGGTTTGTGAAGAACTAGAAAAAAATCTTCTTGTATATCTTTATTAAACATGTGGGACGGATCGTATCCCAACCCATGCCAAGTTTTCTGGTAAAATGGATCACCACATAATGGTAATCCTCTACCTTTGCCTTGATTGAGACCTTGCATAGTCTTTAAATCATAACCCATATTCTGGATAATCTTAAGAGATTGTTGGCTATATTTGTCAATTCGGATTCTTCCATTATCTTTCTCTCTGAGATCATCTGTCTGAGTAACAGGGATATTTTTAGCCAGATCAAACACAATTTGGCGCTTGTTTTTCTTATCAGACGGAATCACAAAATAAGATTCTTCGTGACGTCTATAAGTCACACAAGCTTGTGATGATGAGGCTACAGGAAGAAGATAGGGAGAAGATGTTAAGAACCTTTGAACATAAGGTCCAACATCGACATGAGGAGAAAAAGAATTTTCCTTATGATTAATATATAAGGTTTCCTCTGTATTTATGTCATTTTTATGTTGATGACTTTGATTATCAGCAGATAAAGTCATTCTTTCAATAAATTTGATAGCCATGTACTCCAAAAGGAAATCTTTATTGATATTAGAAAGTACAGAATGATCAATATTTACATCATTTACAAGTTCACTACTACGCTTTAGATTGATCATTAACGGATCGTCATCCATCTTCTGTGTAGACTTGCCAAAGTTGATGATCAGTGGTTCTGGCTCATTCGTACGAGAAGTACGTCCCTTGACCTTGATCATGAGAGGTTGAACTTGGCTCTTGACTAGAATTTTCACAGATTCCTCAGACGAAGCTCGAGTTCTTCCTTTGACTTTGATCATCAGAGGTTGATCATTGACAGGTTGGGGTTGGATTCGTCCTTTGACTTTAATCTTCAAAGGTTGATCTTCTGGAGGATCTTCATTGACAGATTGATCTTCTGCAGGCGACCGATCTTCAACCATATCAGATATTTCTTTCACCTGCTCCTGTTTGTAGAGTATTGAGTTAAAGAAATAGGCTTCAACACCCTTAAAAGGATTGATATCTGCAAATTCGGTCTTCACAACTCTTTGAGAATCCACATACTTAAAGCATTGGTGGAGAGTTGAAGGCACAATGTTATGCTCATATATCCATGGTCTTCCAAAAAGGATGTTGTAAGATACATCTGAGTTGATAACATAAAAGGTCGCCATAGTTCGAAGATCACCTATCTGAATCTTCAGATGAATCTTCTCCTATGGTTTACTCTTTCCAGAGTTGAAACCAACTATTGTGGTACTAGTGTAAGTTAAATCACTAGTAGGAATCCTCAAAGGTCGTAGCATACTCTGGAGAATAATGCTAATAGAAGACCTAGGATCAATATAAATCCTGTCAATTTCAGTAGATTCAATATACCCTGTATAACACAGAGGTCTGTCGTATTTATTATGCTTCAACAGCATATCTTCTTGTGTGAAGGTAATGTTAGGAATTGCTTCCATCACACTATGACATTGTGGACACGATACTGGTATATTGTCAGGACTCTTGAGTTGAGCTAAGCATGAGTCTGCTTGTAACAAAGCTTTGCTCAAAGTTTCTCGACTTTCTTTAGAAAGACGAAGCAACTCAAAGATCGAAAGTCTAGCCGGAGTATTAGCTAATTGGGCTAGAATATCGAACTTGTAGGGCTTCATCACCACCCCTTGATTTGAAGCAGACTTCAATGGGACGTCAAAGCGTATCGCTTTCTGTTTTACTTTCTCAACCACAGATGGTTTAGAAGGTCTTGCATCAGCAGGAACATGAGATGGTTGAGCTGGTAGTGTTTCAGCAACGTCCTCCGCTTCTTTCGAAGTTCCCTCATAATCTTTTTGGTACTCTTTTCCAGATCTCGTACCAGCAAAGGTTTCTTCTTCAGACTCAGAAGAATGAAGTACCATATTACAGGTTTTGTTCTTCTTTCCCTTAGTCTTCTTCTTACGAGGATTCTTATGAGGGACCTCAAAACCCAATCCAACAGTAGATTTTTGACTTAGAATTTGTAAAGAAAGTCGCATTCCTTTATCATAGTTCAAGCCTTTCGCCTTCTGAAAGTCATAGCCCATCTTTTTTATGAGATGGACTGATTGTTGACTGTATATGTGAATGGGTAGCGGACTTTCAATAGATGGTTTAACAGAGGAAGAAGAAACAAAAACCTCTGTAACCACAAGAGTAGGAGTATTCGGGACAGAAGGAAAAATCCATGTAGCAGCTTTCTCATAAGCAGCAAAGACATGTTGTGCCCTGTATAAGGGGACACTATTCATTGCTAGCCATTGCCGATGAGTAAGCTTGAGTTTGGTAGGAGAAGCCAAACTTGGAGGGCATATATTCAAACCCCTCAGCCTATCCTCCAAAGAAATGCCATCCCAAAGATGATCAAATCATCATGATCTGGAGTAACAGTATGAGAAATCATATTGCAGGTTTTGACTTTCCTACCTTTCTTGGATTTTGAAGTTTTACCTTCATCTTCCATTTCAGGTACTAAGTCAGGATGTACCCACATGATTTCACCACTTTATAATGTGAGAGGCAATAATCCTTCATTTTGCTCTCTAGCAGGCGGAAGATTTACAATCTTTATTGTCGCCTTAGGAATTGGGACAATCCCATCTGGAACTTGCTGTAGAGAAAAACCTCCAAATTGAAGAGAAATTATATTAGTTGTGACCGTATGCTCATCATTGGTTAAAGCGATGGCATTGGCATTTATCAACTCCTGGATTTTCTTCTTTAAGATATAGCAAGCCTTGGTAGGATGATTTATGTATCTATGATAGATATAATATTTGGGATTGTTAGTCAGATTCACCTCATTAGACCTTTTTGGCTCTGGGATCTGGAGTTTGCCACTCTTTACAAGATATTGGAATATCCCTGGGATATCACTATCATCAAAAGAGTATTCTTCTTTTGGTTTAGAAGACTCCGAATTATTCGGTGTCATTTTGGATTTTGAAAGATTAACCACTAGGATTTCCTTCTCCTTCCCATTGCGATTGCCGAAATTATTGCCTGAAGAGCCTTTCTTTCCTTTGTCTTCTGAGGCAAAGATCATCCCGTGTTCACGAGCCAACCTACCATTGGTCTCGGCTGAAACTGCTGCTATAATGAACGAGGCCCAACCTATGAATTGAGAGCCATAAAGATAGCAATAGTTGGTCGCAGATTCATTTTGCATGTATCAATCAATGCTGAATCTGGCATACCGGAAGGCACTTTCAAAGTTGCATGTCGAAAACGTTCGATAAACGTCCGAGTATCTTCCTTCTCCTTTTGTTTGATTTCTATTAAGGAGGACATATTCATGCCCATGCCTCCTTCATAAAAGCGGGAGAGAAATATTGCTTTAAACTCGTCAAAAGACGATATACAATTGTCGGGTAGACTACGATACCAGTCATAAGCTGAACCCGTCAAACACCCGATGAAAACTCGAGTGAGAAGAGCATCATTCTTCTACAGATGCACAGTAATAATATCAAAGTAATTGATATATTGACTAGGAGAGGCCTTTCCATCGAATAACACCATCGACTGTGGCTTGAATTTTGGAGAAAAAGGCACATCAATCCAGTGAGGAGGATAAGGTTGCTTAATCCCTAACCTCTGGAGCTGATCCTTGTGCTTCAGAACTTCAAACTGTGCTTTTAGCTCACGCACTGCTTGAATAGCTTCACTAGTTTGAGGAAGCACATTTGATTGAATAGTTGTTGGATGTACTGTGACCCCCACTAGAGGTGGTTCATCTTCTGGAATGAGAGGATTTTGAACTGCAGAATTTTGATTGATAGCAGGCTCTTGAGTAAGATTATTCAAAGGTGTATCAACCCCTTGACTATCTTGAGTTTATGCTACTACCTGAACCGGTGTTATCACTGCCGGCTGAATAGTTTACTGAGTCATTATTATTTGATGCATACTTTGCATCATGGCAAGCATGTCCTTCAGTGATTGCTCAACTGCAGAGAGACGTTGTTCTGTATTAGCAGTTGACGTCTCCGGTTCATCTCCGATAGCATAGGGTTCAACCTCCCTTGAGCATACAGAGGGATTGGTATAGAGGTATGAATCAACACTATCATTTCTGACTCCAACGACTGGGTACCCCCAGCTTCTGAATCTGAAGATTGCAACGATCTTTGAACTCTTGACCGAGTATTCTGATATACCCCTTCAAAAGTATCAAGGAGTCGATTGAACTGTTGCAGGCTTGGAGTCCGGGATGAATTGCATCTTGGACGTCGTCCTTTGTTGGTATGAGATGCCATATTGACTGACGCATATGACAACTCATGTTCTTGGTCATCAACTTGCTGCTGAGGCACATTGTAGCTTAATCGATCAAAAATTAACCGTTTAGAAGCCGAACAGCAACACTTGATTACAATCTGGTGACACTCACAATGGTGATTTTCTCGAGGGAGTGTCACAGGAGATTTTCTATTTTTACGCTTTTGTACGAGTAACTCGCGTAAATCAGAAGGAGTAGAGGGAGTAGTCTTCTTTATTATATTTGGGACAGAGAAACGTTTAGTCCCTTGTGTATAAAGAAGATTACTGGCTGCATTAGCAGAACCAAATTATACATTTTTACGCGTTTAGAGTTGCGTGTGTAAATCTTATGGTTTTTGTGCACAAAGGACTCCATCAGTATTACGTATAATTTGAAGGTTTGGTACCTTGCATAAAGCAGTGTAAGAAGGCTGTTGGTAGAAAACTGAAGCTTTACCAACAATAGAATTTTTGTTTTTACGTTGCATACGTGCAGGCAAATTCACTTTAGATGCAAGGGCATCATTGTGAACTTTATCTACGCTGTCACCGACTGGAGATTTACCTTTACGCGTAGAGCGCAAAACATGAGTATTTGCCACGTCACAGATGGGAGATTTTTCTTTACGCATAGAGCATAAAGTTTGGGTGTCTACCACGTCACAGACGGGAGACTGATTTTTACTTACAGAGCGTAAAGCTTGGGAGTCTACCACGTCACAGACGGAAGACTGATTTTTACGTGCTGAGCGTAAAAATTAATTTTTATGCGCAGAGCGTAAAACTTGGGAGTCTATCACGCCACCGACGGAAGACTGATTTTTACGCCCAGGGCGCATCACTGAAGTAGAGACTGCCTCGTCACAGACGGGAGCCTCTACAACAGGAGTGGAAAGGATTCCTTTGCCTTTAGAGATAGCAGGGAGATCCGAAGATGCTTTGGACTTAGGAATCCAAACTTTTTGCGTCTTTCACAATTTTTGAACATTGGAACAGCGAGTACTACCCCCAGTTCGTAGCATTTCTTCGTAAGCAGTCTGGTCGAAGTGAACAACCAGAGTCTTCTTTGTCGATCCGACCGACACATCGTCATATTAAGCAATTGCCTTCTCGTCAGAGGAGAAGGTCGTCACCAGCAGAGTCGCCATTTTGTTTCACTTAATAGAATGCCTAAAATTAGCTTTTGAAAGAAAACTAGAAAAAGTACAAAAGTATAAGTTGTTTCTGGGAAGTATTTCTATGGAAGTCTGATCTGAGAGCGATTACTTTGTTCCTTGGACCACACGATGATGATGAAGAGAACTACTTAAAGAAGATGAACAATCGGAAGAACTAAGACACTAGAAAGGTATCGAGCAACGGCACTGATGGCACAGTCGAATGCTTTCCAGCTTTGCTTCACCCTGTTCTTGAGAAAAAGTTGAAGAAATGCTTCAGGGAATATCACTCTAAAAGTATGAGTTTTCTCAGAATTTCCTCTCATGTCTCTCCCTTGATCTCTTGATAATGTCTGTGTTGAAAATAAGTTTATTTATAGACTAGACCCTCTGTGCGTATAAAGCAATATAATCGGGTCTCTACGCAAGCAACTGTCACCCACGATTGAAAATCAACTCTACGCGTGATGACACGTGTCCCATAACTTCAACAATATAAGGAGAGCACGTACACAAATTCTTCGATAAGTGTGGCATGAAAGCTACGTATACATACCACGTTCTCATGTAGCCAGAAAAGATCGGGCGTAAAAATGACCCAAAATATACTTCCTGCGTAAAGTAGCAGACTGGGCGTAAAATAGCCCAAAATAGACTTCTTGCGTAAAATGGCTGAAAAGTAGCCTTGAGCGTAAAATTAGCTCAAATAAACTTTACGCGCACAAAAGCCTTGAGCGTAAAAAGCTCGAATAGCTTTCGTGCGTAAAAGAAGCAATCTCTTGAGCGTAAAGTAGCCCATCTGCACACTAAACGACAAGTGTTAGGTTTGGTGTAAATCAAATCTTCTCGACTTTTGTGCTGTCCGCTGTCAGAAAATTATTATGTCAGAACAGTATCACGCGTATTAAATGAGATGATTTAACAGCCTGTCCTTGCTTCACCCTGTTTTTTTAGGTACTCAATCACATTAGGAAAAACTCTTAATCAGATTCCTTTTATCCAAATTGCTGCTTATTGATTTTCCTTGAATATAAACTGTCCTCCTTGAATTTTTGTTTCATTCTCAGAAATTGCTTCTTGTTTTGATCTGTCTTCATGATGGTTATGGAGACACGATCTCATCGCTTCGGTTCGGAGAATACTATCGAGAGGCTGGCCACCTCTCGTCCTGTTCATCAGGGCCTCGAGACCGCAGTTTCTGTTATGCCGACTCAGGTTGGCGTTTCTGCTACATTGGAGGTGCACCTCTGACTGTACAGAGACTTTCTTCCGTCATTTCTGATTTCTCTCAGCAGCAGCGGTTCATGCAGCATCAGCAGCAGACCAGAAGAAACCAGCAAAGGCGAGCTTTCGCTAGGACAGTCAAGGATGCACAGACCATTGGATATCTTGCTGCAAGTTTCGTTCTTCTCGATTCCATTCCCGCAATTGTCTTTTATAACTACCTTGAAATCCGGTTCCATCTGTTCCTTGTTGATTGATTAATTTTGTTATGTTGCTCTTTTGTTATGTTATTTTCTTTTTTTCCTTTCTGAGAAAAATCATATGGGCTAGGTCACCTAAATCATGGGATCTAGCATCTTCGATAGTCGTGTTAGTTGGCATAGTGAGGACATGTAGTCAGATTTTGGATGTATTTCTCGGGTATGGGAATTTAAGGTTTTCGCCGTCGCATACGGCAGTGCGAAAATTTTAAATACCATGAACCTAGGGGTACGTACCTTAGTCAAGGGCTCCATGATTATCGTAGCCTTGCTCACTAGCATGATGAAGACTCTGGACAACACGATTTTGGACAGACGCATATGATTAACAGAGTGTATTTTTAGTAGGTGGTTCTTTCATAATATAATGATATGATGACTTGTAGAGTGTCTGTACCCTAGAGATGATAGTTGGCATTGGTGTTAGAGTAGTAACCCAGTGTAGGTGACTCCCATGTTATTTATAATATCAACCAGTTACGTATAGGATGTTAGTATGCCATACAACCTTGACGATTTATTATTGTTTTCCTTTACCCTTCCAGTGAGGCACCCAGTGACCAGAGCCTGCCCTTGAGTATAGTTGTAGTTTCACCTAAGACTGAGAGTTCTATATATAGATAGATTGCGAATGATATACTTAGGATATATGTAATGGATTGTTGTTCCTGAGCTTATATATATATGGTATTGGAATTGTGTGCTTAGATTTTGGGTATTTGGTTATGGGTGACTTGATAGGATTGGAAGGTTAAGAGCTAGCCTATTATAGAGTTTCTCTTTGCTAGATTCTGGTTACCAACACTTAGATAGCTAGCATGGGTAAAATCCTAAGAAGTTGACCAGCTGATAATCAAGTACTGGGATATTGAGAAAATTGACTAGTGATTGACCCTGGACTACGTTTGACCTAGAAGGGGATGCGATCATCTTAATTTCGAGGACGAAATTTTTATAAGGTGGGTAGGATTGTAACACCCAGTTTTCCAGATAAGGGTAATTTTAAAATTTTGTAATTATAATTATTATTTATTGTTATTTACTTCATATTATGATTTTTAGTGATTTTAATTATTTTTTTAAACTATTTAAATTCATGATTTATGATTTTCGGTGTTTTGCTAGTGAAACAGTAGAGACTGCCTACCCTAGAGCTTAGCCATATGATTAGGGTATTTTTTTTTTGACATTTTTAGGGTTATTTAAATTTATTAGAATTTATTTGAATTTATGGAAATTTTTAGGAATTATTTTGGAATTGTTTGGTTGAGGGTTGACTAGGTTGACTTTGACTAGTTTTGACCCTTGTAGACCAACCTAGAAGCTAACCCTAGTTAGTATGGACTTGGTTAGGTTATATGACTCTATTCTAACCTAAGCTAACCCTTGGTTTGGTCAATAGACTCTAGTTAGCAATAGGAATTAGAAAGTCATAAGTCATGGCATATGATTTAGAACCTTTGATAAATCAATTCAAGCCATAGCCTTGTAGGTTGGCCCAAAGCCCAAGACATTGCAAAACCCTAATCCCTAGACTTAAGTGACCGGCCACCCCTATCCACATTGGGAACATCATCCTATAAATACTCTCCTAAATTTAGGGTTGCCTCTTTCTTAGGAAAGCTCAAGTTTAAGAAAGGTTTGTTTCCTATTTCATTTAATCCCTAGATTTCCATTCCATTTCCTTTTTCATTCAAATCTCCTCCATTAGGTTTTAATATACCTATTCTTGCTGTCATTGAAGTTTCATTTCAGTTTGTTGTGATTTGAGTGGATTGGGACATCAAGGAGAAGAGCTCTAGAAAGTGGGTTTTTCCTGAAAGTTCAACTATAGGTAACTTCTCCATGAAATTCCGATTTCTTTACATATTTAGGAAGCCCTAGGAGTCCCCTAAGTGTCTGCATTAGTTTCGTGTCGGGTTTCATGAGTTTTGTGTCCGTTCGGACACGTATCAGTCGTGACTGCAAGTGTTTGATAAAATGCTTGAATAAATTCATTTTTGTTATTTTCGAATTCTATTTGAAAAGAAATCTTGGTTTTGATATTGCTTAATGATATCTTAGTCTCTGAGATGATTTTCGTATCCTTTTGTGTCACATTTTGGTTGAGGACACGGCCTGTGCACAGCTCATAACTTTTCCCTGCTATTCGGACCTCACTGTGGCCACGACACGAGGTCTTTTGACACGATAATTTGTGGTGACCTAGGGGCAATGTCTGTCAAGACATCCCCAAGGTTTGGTTGGATTTTGTTTTGTATCGAGAGAGTTCTCTCGAGTTGCTTGGCTCGACTGTACAGGACTGGTTCAGTCCAGTGTACTGTCGGTTGGGTTCAGTGTGTGGACATGCTTGTGTCCAGTTTCTGGACACGAGGTGACTCGCATGACTCATGTACACTTGCACGAACACTTACCAACCACTATTTTGATAATTACCTTAGTTTTGATGATGTTTTGGGTGATGTCTTGTTGTCAAGCTTTTGTTCCTGTCAAGTGTGGTGCCTATTTTGGTTTTCAGTGTGTGGACACGTCGTACCCGGCCATGGTGGACACGAGATGACTTGTATGACATGTGTACAAGTGTGTTAAGGTTTACCAACCTTTAGATTGCATTTTTGTTTGATTTTGAAATCTATTTCACACTTACCTTATTTTTCTGAAACATGATATTTCCTTCCAGTTTTTTTTCCAGTTTTGAAAGCTTGATTTGGGTTGATGTTTTGATCTAATTAATTCAGTTAATTACATGTGTTTACACCCTAATATAGTGTACCTAGATGCATTCTAACTATATGTCGAGTTTGGGTTGAATTGGAGTTGTTTTGATTTCGAAATTCAGGTTTTGGAATTTAGGACTGAAAACAAGTTTTCTGGATACCAATTCTCTGGAAATTGAACTGATTGGTTTATCCTTTGATTTTCTTTTAATTGCTGATTACTTATGTGAATGTGGAGTATTTGACTGCTAGTTAGGATCATAACTGAGTTTTCTTTGAGGGGTTTTGAATTGAGATATTTTCCTTCCTGTTTTCTGAAACACTCATCACTGTCCAGGTTCTGGACTGAACTTGTCACATACTCACCCACATTTACTCCTTCACTCACACACACTGTCTATGCATGTAACACTCAGCTAGCCCTCACTTTGTTAACTGCCCTTTCATATTTTATACACACACATGTATTTACCCCTTAACCCACTCTACAAACCAGTCCAAAACCTATACATGGCTGTCCCTAAACCCAGCTAACACACTCCCTTACCTATCCCCAACAAGTCCTTAACACAGCTCACAAAACACAGCCTTGTTCCAGCCTATATACTAAGCCCATTGCAGCCCTCTATAACTGTCCTATTCAGTCCACGGTTCAGCCATTTGATGCCCATATATGAGTCCCTAAACACAAGCCATAGCAGTCTCTCATTTCAGCCAAGCAACCCCAAATTCAGTCCATTAAGTGACAACCCATAGCTGTCACAAACCATCCTATAACAGTCCTATAAAACCTGTCCTTAACACCCTTTGTAGCTGTCCCAAAACTTAGTCTATTACCTGTCCCAAACCATCCCCAAAACCAGTCTATATGCTGCCCCAATCCAGTCCCTAAACCACCATGTTAGCAGTCCATAACAGTCCTTAACTAGCCATATTTCAGTCCATCAAGACAGTCCCATTGAAGCCCCTAGACAGCCCCAAACACCCATCCATTTCAGTCCAGTATCACTCATTACTCACCCACACACACACATCTTTCACTCTTTAACACACACAGTCCAGTGCACCCTCCCACACACACACAAAGCTGCACACATATTTTACACCCACACACTCTTTGTTAGACACTTTGTTTCTGTCACACAACACCCTCTAACACACACACACACATTTTATAATGTACACACACATGATATGTTTGACATTCTCACACACACACATCACATGTCATCCTCTCTCTATGTAAATACAATGTATGTACATATTTCTATATATGTATTGTGCATATAGCTATATATACCTTGTCTAACCTATGTGTATATGTGTGTAAAGTGTAAGGAATTTCTATATGTGTGATAGCTATGTGTTTAGGCACATATCATATTGTGTATGTATATATATATATATATATATATATATATATATATATATATATATATATTATATATATATATATATATATATATATATATATATATATATATATACACACATATATGTGAATATAGTGATATATATATATGGTGTTTGGCCTAGTGTTGATTTCTCTTTTCATGTGCACCTCCATGTTCACACACCCATAGCTTACATGCTAGCTTTCTTTCTCTTATGTGTAATATTGAATGTGATGGCTTGTGTTTGGCTTGTATAGCCTTGTGATTGGTGTGTGATTGCTAGACTAGGCTTGGTTAGGCCTAGTGAGACTTGCCAGACTTGTTTGGGCTAGAACTTGACCTAGTTGACCTAGTTTGACTACTCTAGTTGACTAGAGTTGACCGAGGGTTGACTTTAGTCTAGTTTGACCTAGACAGCATGCAGATGCATAGTAGATTACATTATCATCCCCTGTATATATCTTGACTTGTGTTGCTCTAACTAGGAGTCAGGTACCTCATCTCGGACAGTACATTTACTTCAGACATTCAGATACGAGGCGAGTACATTCTCTGACCGCTTCATACTTGTCTGAATTTACATTCTTGCTCTAGATTACTGTACCTGATGCTGACACGATTGTTATCACGGATTGGTACTATATGGATCTTCTTTTGAGATGTTATCCCCTTATATTCACTAGATACATATTGTGATGTGCGTTTCACTTACATATTGTATTTACTGAATACCCATATCCTTGTATACTCCTTGTGCATATTGTACTCTCAGTATCACATGAGTCCCAGGGATAGACCATTATACACTATTGTATAACATTGTACAACTATTGTATAACATTGTATATCTATTGTATAATATTGTACATCCATTGTATAACATTGTACACTATTGTGCAAGATAACGTAACTGGAGTGGATCCTTGTGTATTGATTGGGGAGGGGGAGTAGAATTGGTTATGTACTCAATTCCTATTGTACAACATTGTATAACTATTGTATATGTCTATTGTACACCCACGTACAATGGAGTTACCATTGCATTTTCCTAGACCGTTTACATAACCATATTGTACTCTAAATCACAGTAGGCTTACAGTTCTTACTTATCACATATAGATATTTCCTGTTATCAAATCTCTACTGTTTTTCATATACATTCTTCTTTCAGCATTTCATGTACCTTACTCTATTGTATGCTTTATATTTCCTAACATGATATGAACTGTGTGAGATATTTTGTGCTCGCTCCCGTCCTGACTGGACCTGTTGAAAATTTTACAGAGGATGATGATGAACCCTGCACCCTTACTTGGAGCTTGCCTAGATGACACTCGCGACCTGGACCCCTGGGGAGGTTCAGGCAGCTGCTCAGGATGATACCTTGTATAGTGTAGATAGCTTAGACTGTCCTCTCTTTTCATGTTTAACTGTTGTCCTTATTTTCAGAGTTGTATATTTTAGAGATGTTGAGACTTGTTATTTATTTCTGCTGTACCTCAGTTGAGGATTTCTCATCTATTTCCATCGTGCTATATTCTACCTTAGATTGTTATTGAGTTGTACCTCTGTGTTGGCCTCCTTTTGGAGAGTATATTCATGTTATGTAGTTATAGCTCATGACCTAGAACAGCGTTCTACCGCCGACACTGCGGCGTAGGCTGGGCGCTGTTACGTACTCGTACCCTCACGGTGGTGCGGGTCGTGATAATCGAAAACCATGTTCGTCCACCCTTGGTCATAATCAGCATGCTCGTGGACATCTACATAAGGTTCCACATAAGGCTCCGACTCGGATGCTAAAGGCACAACTTATCCGTGTGCGGTCCACTGATAATAATTTGGCATGAAACCTCTCGAATACAAATGATATATCACATCCACTTCCGAATGATATTTTAAGTTGCGACATCTCACACATGGACATTTAATTTTTGTACGATCCATGTACTGAGGGAACGCCTTGGCAAACTGCAGGAACTGTTGCACACCCTGTATAAATTCATCCCGTACACCGCACATGTTATCAGGATGACGATTGTACATCTACAAACGGTTCCGCAGATAGTAATTCATATCCATTTTAAGATAATTCTGCAAAGATTAACACTCAATGTATAATTCATATATATTTTGTAATTCCAGAAAAGAAACAAGTGTGAGAACGGATGGCTCAGAACACATTTTCATAAGCAGGTAAAAAGGTTATATTCGATTTCTTTGAAACCAGATAAAAAGGTTATATTCGATTTTTTGACAAGTGTGAGAACGGATGGCTCATAACACAACCCAAAATTCATTCTAGTATACATTAGTGTTAATTATCTATGTCCTGTACATATGGTGTAGTATATGTTCTTATCGAATCTAGTATCTGAAGGATGTAACAGAATCAAGATGAACCCACATAATGTAATACTAAGACATCATCTACTACTAAAAGATATAGTGATAGGTTGTCGTATCATCATTGTCGAGGGATGGGGGTCGGAGGACAGTCAACTTTATCTACGGCTACATAGTTTCTGTCTCGCCAGTCGAATGGCTGCAGGGACTATGTCCTGATCACCATGTCGTACCGAAGATTAATGCAAATTTCTTATAGCAAATATCGTACATAGATTTCTGCCTCGCTAGTCGAATGGCTGCAGGGACAGTGTTTGGCTGGTACATGTAATTCAAAATCAAATTAATGGGACAGTTACTTCCAAATCCAGACACACCCCTCACATTAGAAATATGTAGTTCAAAATCAGGCCCTAATGGAGATGGCCTACTGTCCTCACACAGCTTATGACACACTCAAACTCACTAGACTGAATAATTCTATTGGTTTGGGGACTGAACAATATGTTAGTATAGGATTTCTATGACTGATACATAAAGGAATGATACAACATGCCTTAATAACTGAGACATGAAGGAATGATACAACACACACGCATACACATATATAAGTGACTTACTATAGTATGCATCACTCAAGCCATTTCCTTTCTTAAACTGAATAATAGGACATGCTTATAGGATACCCTAAGTTAATCTCACTGATACTAAGAGGGATGAGGGACTGATAACTAAGGTAAGTGGACTGAATCACCTATGGGTATTGAACAAGGATTGAT
The DNA here is from genome assembly GCA_029216955.1 of Iris pallida. Taxonomy (NCBI): domain Eukaryota; kingdom Viridiplantae; phylum Streptophyta; class Magnoliopsida; order Asparagales; family Iridaceae; genus Iris; species Iris pallida. Next base: position 13,818,053 of record JANAVB010033820.1, on the reverse strand, counting down.
CATTCATGTATCGGTGGACTGATACAAACATATGCATTTGGGACTGATCCCTAAGGACTGGAAACTTGTATACTTGAACCTAACAAGGATTGGTAATGACTTATATATGATGTAATAGATGACTGATACAAAGTTAGGTGTTGGCTGTCCTGTGAATGAAGGACTGAACTCTATGGCAAATATGAACTGGACAATCTCAAATAAGGACTGATACTCAGTGGATTGTCAAGTGAATAATATCTGGACTTATCAATGAAGAGACTGAACATCTACTAACGTACATTACCTATTCACCTTAACCCATATATATTTCCTATATATATAGACACTACACACAGAGCAAAGTCCTTGAAGGGACTTATCAATGAAGGAACTTATTCACCTATTCACAGCAAAGTCCTTAACCCATATATATATATATATATATATATATATATATATATATATATATATATATACACTACACACACAGCAAATTCCTTAACCCATATACATAACCTATTCACCTTAACCCATATATATTTCCTATATATGTCCTTGAAGGGACTTATCAATGAAGGGACTGAACATCTATTAACATACATTATCAATGAAGGGACTGAACATCTATGACTGATACATAAAGGAATGATACAACATGCCTTAATAACTGAGAAATGAAGGAGTGACACTTGACTTGCATAATATGATCATAAGCAAGTGACACTTGACTTGCATAATATGATCAGAATTTTTGCCAGTGATAACCATATCATCAGTATAGAGTAAAAGCAAAGTCCCGAAGGGATGTGAACATGGCAAGATCATTATGAATTGATGTAAATCTGACAAAATAAGTCGCTTGAGGCCATAAATCTCCATGTAGGCATCCTCAGCGCAGATGAAAATATTAATGTGAAGTGTGCGACTGCTATTAGAGTAATATCCATCTGATAAAGAGGAGCCATGTAGGCATCCTCAGCATAGGAAGAGGAGCCATATAGGCATCCTCAGCATAGAGTAATATCCAATGGAAAGGATAGGAAGAGGAGCCATGTAGGCATCCTCAGCATAGAGTAATATCCATCTGATAAAGAGCTACCATGCCCTAGATCTGAGCGAGGGTGAAGAGAGAGAGGGGGAGAGAGAGGGGGAGGGCTACCTAAGGAGAAGGGATGAGGAGAAGACGGCCTGAGGAGGGTACGAGCGCCAGAGGAGGGAGAGCGAAAAAATTGGGGGGGGGGAATCTTTCGGGAATAATCGAAAAGAAAACCCTCATGTCCTATATGAAACAGTTAGCGACGTCAGAATGAGACGTCGCTGATTAGTAATATACGGCGACGTTCTATAACAGGCATCACTATATTTAAATAATTAGCGACGTGTAGCGACAACATTGCGACGCAGATTTCCATTTAATAAATTAATTTTGCTATTCGTCGCTAGTAGTCGCCAACAGCGACGAATAGCGACGTCTCTTTACCACGTTGCTAAATTCCTAAAAATTAGCGACGTCCGTTCATGGAGTCGCTAAATACGTCGCAAATGTGCCATATTTTGGTAGTGACTCCACTTATGATCTGGTACGGTTGCCAAAGGGCAAAAGGCTTTAAAAAATCGATGAATGTTCAGAGTGAAGCACATAAATGATGCTACTCGCCCTCAATACAAAGCGAGGTTGGTAGTTAAAGGCTACGGTCAGCAGAAGGACGTAGATTATGATGAGATCTTTTTACCAGTCGTCTATTCGGTGGTGCTAGCATTGACAGCCAGTTTCGACTTGGAGGTCGAGCAGATGGACGTGAAGACGACATTCCTCCATGGTGATCTTGAGGAGGAGTTATACATGGAGCAGCCAGAGGAATTCTATGAGAAGGACAAATCATACTTGGTCTGCCGGTTGAGGAAGAGCTTGTATGGTCTGAAGCAGGCTATGAGGCGCTAGTACAGAAAGTTTGAGTCATTTATGGAGGAGCATGGTTATACATGGACGACGTCAAATCACTGTGTATTCGTCAGGTACTTTGTAGAGGATGATTTTATCATTTTACTGCTCTATGTTGATGATATGCTACTGGTGGGTCGGAATGCCACTAGGATAGCGGAGTTGAAGCGCCAACTGTGCGCAACCTTCTCCATGAAGGATTTGGGCGCAACGAAGGCTATTCTTAGGATGGAGATCAGCCGAGAGAGAGAGTCCAAGATGCTACACTTGTCCCAAAAGAAGTACATTTACTGGGGAGTCTTATGTATCCTATGGTGTGTACGAGGCCAGATATCATCCACGTAGTTGGCACAGTTAGCAGGTATCTTTCCAATCCTTGAAGGATACATTGGAGTGCGATCAAGTGGATCCTACGATACCTTCAGGGCACTGCTGATTGGAAAAAAAAAATTTGGTGGTGACGAGCCGAAGCTGGTTGGGTATACCGACGCTGATATGGCTGGATATGTAGACACGAGGCGATCGACTTCAGGCTATGTGATGATGTTCGCTGGTGGAGCGGTATCGTGGCAGTCGCGATTGCAGAAGTGTGTTGCCTTGTCGACGACAGAGGGAGAGTACATTACGGCGACGGAGGCTTGCAAGGAGTTGCTGTGGATAAAAAAGTTGCTGGCGGAAGTGGGGCTAAAGCAAGAGCAGTATACTTTGCTTTGCGATAGCCAGAGTGTCATTCACCTTGTGAAGAACCCGGTATTTCATAGTCGATCCAAGCACATTGTGAATCGGTATCATTGGATATGGGATGTGGTTGAGAAGAAGGATGCGACGTTTGAAAATGTTCATACTGATGGCAATGGAGAGGACATGCTCACAAAGGTTCTACCAAGGAAAAAGTTTGAGTACTGCAGGCGGATCGTCGGGATGACGAGTTCCTCCACCTAGTTGTGAAGGGGAAGATTTGTTGGAGTGGGTGGGGTTCCCAACCAATGTGGAGAATACCCTGGAGTGCGACGTGCGCCATCCGTGTGTCGGAGAAGCTCGGGGAGTGCACCGATCCTATTTTGGAACATATATGGTAAGCAAATATATGTTTGGATTTCCATATTTACTTTGATCATATATTTATGATTAGATCTTTCATATATTGACTTGCCATATAATTGGACTTCCAATTATGGCAAGCCAATTATGATTGAATTTCCATTAAATATATGATTGATGCATATTGGAACTTTCCATATATATTTATCTTTCATGTATAGATTACCAAGGGCTTATAAAAAGGTTTATGCATGCAAGTTAAAAAATGTCTCAAGAAGAAAACAAGAGTGCTCTACAATATTTGAGAGAGAGAGAGAGATGATTGAGGACTATTGTGAATGAGAGATCGTTTCGAATAATTTTTTGACATCTTTTGTTATTCGGAGTCTGCAATCAAATTTTCTTCTTTCAAGTGAATTGTGGTGATCCGTGTTGGATCGTGAGGAGCTTGTAGAGGGTGTATTCTCTTTATTCCATTAGTGGGGGTTCTTCAGGGTTGGACTCCGATCGTCCCATGGTTTTTCCTGCAAGAATTTTTCACGTCAAAATCTTTGTGTCTGCGATTGTGTTTGACATTTTTGGTTTGTGTGCTTTTGTTCGGTTCTCTCGCAGGATTTTCGACATTTTTGGTTTGTGTGCTTTTGTTCGGTTCTCTCGCAGGATTTTCTGATTTGGTAAAACGGTTTCCGTATTTCGGTTCCCAACAATTTTGTGCTATTTTATTTACAAACTTAAAAAAATGACCTATGAACTGTATATTTGAATGGCGTTCCTTTTACTTGCTCTGTTGACGACATTGCTTTCTAGATGAGAGGTGAGAGATGATATGTTAAAAAAAAGATAGAGATGAAAACCAAGGTGGTACAAATTTCAAGATGGAAAAAAAAAAAAAAACAATGGTTAAGTCATATTTTATATCTATCAAAGTACAATATTTACTACTACCAGTTTTTAAATTGATGTCGCTTGGAATAAGATACTCGAGTTTCAATTTTAGGGTTGGACAAATTTAAAATCATTCCAAAATAACTTGCTTAGTTATAGCATATAAGTAAGTTTTATATATGTAATAAGTATGTTGTTTGAATTTTAGATTTGGATAACCTGAATACTTTTAAATCTAAAATTCAAATTTAATAAGATTAAAGTTGTGCACAAAAATACTACAAAAATTATTAAATCTAAAAGAAAAATAGATTTTGATAATTGAATTTGAATAAATATTGTTGATGTATAATTTAAAATTCATAAATTTATATAGCATAAATGACATGGCAACGATGTGAGATAATTTAAATGACGTACATGGCATACAAAATGAGATGACGTGATATGGTGGAAAGAAGGCCTCTCAAAATTACTCTAAATTCAAAAAAAAAAATCCTAAACAAATTATGGGAGCTCTATGACTACTCTCCCTTGCACACACTAGTTATTCTGGTGCCTTTTACACTCCTTGATAATTCTGTTTTTGAAATTAATTACTTCTCATTTATATCATTTAACAATATCTTTAATAATATTTTTATTACTTTTTCAGTGGTTTTTTTTTACATATACGTGGGCCATATTCGTAGTTATTTGGAAGATTGGGGAATTTGAGACTGTCGAAACATCAAGTCTGATTTCAACTTGCTGCAAGTGTGCTACGATCATATTATTACATTCATCGTTGAGATGTCGAAATGAAAGAAAAACTTTTCTGTAAATTTTAGGAATTGAAGATGATAGTCAGGGATCTCTGCTAAGGCTACGAGAAGATTGATACTTGTCATTAAGGGACACTCCACCATCATCTCATCCCCAGTTGATTCGATACCCACAGGTGGGTCAGCATGATGGAGCATATAGTATCCAAATCTACCGTATGGTCCTAACAGAGAATATATCTATCCAGGGATCTTATCCCCCTATAAATATTTTCATAACAAATATAAATGAAAAGTGTCAGATCAGAATGACAGACTTATCATTATTAATATTGAAATTAAAGACATGTTTGTCTTAATCATCATTTGTTACGACTTTTTCAGAGTAATTAGCTCCTTGGCCTAGACAAGACATTTAGTGCATGTGACTTTTCTTGGAAAGGGGAGAGTACGTCAGATGAAAGACATACCCATTCTCTCACTATGTGGGTTGATCACACTCCCTGGGATCCCATGTTCAAAAGGCAGCTACAATATTCTTTTGGGTCGTGTCTTATAAGAACAAGCTATTGTTAATTGGATTTCTCGTACTTATGGTGCAGTTCCACGAAATTTGACAAGCGTAGATGTCACCCTGACCTACCAGTTGCAATACCCAACAACAGGGCATCTAGCAACTTTACTTCTCATTGCATCCAGTCTTCTTACCGTGAAGTGGGTGGCGTATTTCATAGATGTTCAATGTCATAAAGTCATTGGTAATTAATCGCCGCTTGGATGTTACAATTTTTAGCTAGTTAAGAAGTCGTTAATTCACCGCAAAGTCCGTCATTTAATGACATCCATCACTTGATCATCGACAAGACATCGCCATAGTCAACGATAGTTTGATGCTATGTTGATTCTGGTGGTGACGGTTTAGCGACAAAATTTTGATAATGTATACTGATTTTTTTTTTGTCATTGCTTAATGCTAATTTGGGTTAGCGACAAAAATGTAGTAATTAGCGACGGAATTTTTTGTTAGTATTTACATTTAATTTAGTAGTGAGAAATCAACTATTATAGGCTGATTCCGTGCCGGATTCTATAATATAATCTACTTACATCTACATCCCCGAAATTTTTTTTTTTTTTTCATACCAAGACTTCTACATTACCTATTATAATCTTCTCCTACTTTCTCAATCACTAGGTTATCAAAAGAATTGATTCTATGAGAAGATGTTTCATTTAGAAGGGAGTTGATGTTTTATCTTCTATCAATTGTCTTGTCAACTAGAAATCAGTCTGTAAAATTACAAAAGGAGGTTTGGGCATCCTTGTATGATAGTTAATCAGACCCCCGTTGAAAAATGGAAAGGTAAACTCTTATCAAGACACAATGCTCATTGGGCTCGTCTAGAATGACTACAATACTACAAGTGCTTATCGGGATCTTTCAACTTCTTTGTTATCTTCCTTTTGGAAAGGTGTGATCGGGTGTTGATTATGGAAGGACATTTGGGTTGAAGACGAGAACATTGATTTCTTGTTTCCTATATATATATAACCTTTTCATTTTAGCCATCAACAAAGATTCACTTATTTCAGGGTAAAGTGCATTTAAATCCTCCTTATGTGTTAAAATACATGTAAAAAGATAATTTTATCTTTCCCCACTCTTCCCCTCCCCCCTCTCTCTCTCTCTCCGGTGGTGGGGGCGGGTTGGGGCTGGCCGGCGGAGGGAGGGGAAGAGGGGGGGGAGAGGGGGGGGGGGGGGGGGTCGGGGGCGGTGAGAATGGGAGGGGGCTGGTGTGGGAAGGAGGAAGAGTAGTTTAGTTTTTTTTTTTTTTTTTTAATACTATTAACGACCATTTCTAACGGTTAATTGACGGTAAGAACCATTTTGCTCGCACGAAAAATCTAAGGAGGCATAAACTGTTTAAATTTTTTAAAAAGTTTTATTTTACAAACGAGACAAATCTAGAGAGGGTTTAAATGTACTTTACCTCTTATTTCATCACAAGGTTTTTGGCTTGGACGCGATAGAAGGTATTGACATCCAACATTCAATAACGTACTCACTAATATATTTTTAGCAATTTTCTAACTTGGCATTGGCATACCTCTTTGATGCAATGTCTTTAAACCACTATGTGGATTCTAGAAGATAGTTATGATCATATGACATCTACGAGTACTAACACTGCGAAGTCTACATATGAAAAGCTTAATGCCCACAAATCTCATTTGAAAATCTCGAGTTCCACTAAAAGTCAAATTGTCAGTTTGACTAGTTCTAACAGAATTTTTTTTCACCTGTGATAATTTGCAAAGAAGAGGCATTTCAGTACGAGATATATGTATTTTTTTTTTTTCTCTTGACGTTGTTCGTCGGCTCAAAAAATATGACAACTCAAAAAATAAAATAAATAAATCAATCAAAGTGGAAGGGTTTTGACTTAATGTCACTATACTGACTTGGATATTTTGGGACTTGTTACATTCTATAGATTTCGTTTATAGTTAAATTCTTAAATCTAAAATTTTTGAACTTTAATGCTCTTTTCTCTGTGTATTAATTATTGTTCTTTATCTTATATTAATAAATTTGACTTGGGTTGATCATCCTCAACTCTAAAAAGAAATATAAAACAAAAGAATATTTAATAATAGGGTCTCACATAATAGTAAATATTAGGATTTAAATTTCAAAATTGGCCAACGTTAAGATTTGGATTACGAAATTACTGTTCACGTGGACCAATGAATAGTAATTTTAAGATCCAAATTTTAATATTGGACAATTTTGAGACACAAATTCTAATATCCTCCGTTATACGAGATCCTATTACTAAATAACTCTAAAACAAACCTACTTTGTTTTTCATTCCACTTTAGAATTATGTTATGAAGAAGATCGAGTTGAGGAAGGTCAAATCACCTCATTGCTATCTTGATCGAGCAAGACAAGACTACAGCTATCCTGTCGATAGCTCAAATCCAATTGGATCTTAGACTTTTAGAACCTGATTCCCTTTTCGATATGGGATGTCTTACATGACTTCTATTATATATATATATATATATATATATATATATATATATATATATTCAAGGTCGGGTTTGTAGGGTATTGAATTGTTGTATTCTGGAATTAATTTTAATTACTCCTTCACTTTGAACTAATTTTAATTACTCCTTCACTTTTATTGTCAGTTGGTCTTGGTAGTCATCCGGGACCCTGACCTTTAGTGGAATCATGCTGAACCGACCCTGACCCAGGGTGGCCAGGACGACCGTTCAGGGTCCCATAGAATATGAGGACCTAAAAAATTTAATTTAAGCATATACATATTAATAATTTTGTACCTAACATAGAACTAATATGTAACATAATCCTCTTTTAATACAAACAATTGTGGTGTAGTGGTTATTATGCTAAACTTATATACTAGAGGTCCTAGGTTCAATTTTTGATTGTAGTGTCTTTTTTAATTTACTTTTATTTCAATTTTTTATTTTTTTTACATTATATACGGGCATCATTTATATGGGCTACATTTTTGAAGTTTGCCTGTGACTCTCATGAATAACTCAGGACCGGCCGGACGGGAGGTTGTCCTAGCAGAGAGGGGTTGGCGGGTTGCTTAAGCCCGAAGGCTAGTCCGGCTTACCTCCGGGCTGGCCTTGTATATATTACTTTATTGTTTAGTACTCAAGTCCAATTATGTTGCTCGATCTTATCAGAACGTTGCAAACTATGGTTAATTAAGACCAAGGGAGATCAATTAAAGAAACGAATTAAGTTTCGATTGTTCAACATACCTAACAATGCTTAATTAATTTGTTCCTTAGTTATTGATGAAGAGGACTTCGGAACAGCAGGTTAGTACTGTAGGGGACGAATGCATGCACTAATAACGAAGGTCCTCATCGACATCACTGCAATTTGCTTCGAGTGATATTGATTGCTTTGGTGGGAGGTCCCTTTCTAACTGTCATGCACGTACCGATCAAAGACATATGCTTGTGATGTATATATGACAACCACTTTGTTACTTTGTCCCATGTGTCTCTTCCTCTTCCGAGCTTACAGTTCATGGAAGTGCCACTACGCAGCTGCTGGTAAGATTTATTGGGCTGTAGACAATATATAGGTTTTGTTTCTTACAATTATTTTAGGGCTTTGTACATGCATGCAAATATTCTGTATTATATTACGAATTGTGATTGCAGACGGGATCGCAGGGCCACGTGACAGCCAACAATTTATCCTTCTGCTATCATCGAATCTCACCATCTTAAAATTCGAACCAGGAAGACAATGGAAGACTGTCACGTGGCATACGGTCACGTCCGCGGTTACAAACCGCGGACAACGTAGCAGCTCCTATTATATTATGGCTGTGTAAATGCATGCATGCAAATGTTCTGTTGTGGTCGATGTGGAGTAGATGTATCTGACTTGTTTGGTTGAGGTGTCGGTGTATGATACTGCTGAGTTATCCGTGTTATAACTGTGGTAGGAAATTGAATAATTTATGGTTTTTGATCATTCACCTCCATTGTATCTTGATCTTTTTCTAGTTCTCATATTAGGGTTTTTCTTTAAAGGCTGAGATTTTATTTTGGGATCATGGATTACTTTTGGTTGGCCTAATGAGAACAATACGAGAGAAAAACGTCTTAGATGGTTTGTAGATGGTTTGAACTACAACGTAAGTCAATAGATACGCTCTCCTAGTAATTTAATGAACAATAAGATAATAGTTAATAGAGCTTCTTAGAGTATTAGAGACTTCTACACCTAAACGAATATTGATTGAAGTTTTAAATGCCATTTTCTATTTGTTAGTGTAAATGGAGTACATGACGCTTAGTAGAGCTGAATGAAAGTAAATGATTCAATAAACAATGCCCCGGCCCCTTCGAATAAATATTTTATTGTTGATTTTGTTGTCCGGGAAGAAGTGAGTTTTTAAGACATCATCTTCAACCCAAGGGGAAGATTTCTTGATTCTGTGGGTTGAACTGGTTAAGCGAGAGGACAACAAATAGGTGTAACCAAGCGTTAAGATCAGCAATGTGGAAAAGGAATACATGATTATACAATGATAAATAGATGGTATAGTATACCTATAAATCCATTTGAGGAATAGAAATTAATCTAATTAATAACCTGATGGGGGTTTTGGTTACCAAGTATATAGTAATTCTTACTAAAACAATTTTTTTTTGGGCTGAAAGATGTTGCAAAACTATTCTTTGGTCATACGCAAGTTCTTGCAAATTAGTTAGTCGATTGGATACTTACAACTGCGGACATTTTTTTACAAAAATCCTAGAGCAACTAATGAGTTCTTAATTTTAAAAGGTCGGTCATTAGTAGCCGTTAGATTACATGTATCTTATTTCTTGATTTTTTTAAATAGCAAAAAAAAGTCGATGAACCAAAATGGAAAAAATAATGTCACATATCATACCCGTATCTTTCAAGTTGCTATTTAAGTTCGTGTAGTCGAACTCTTTTTTTTATGTAGTTTGACATTTTTTTACTAGAGAAAAATTGTTGTTAAGAGCTTAATTTATATAACATTGAGGAAGAAAAACTTTGTACGAGCTTGTTCTCTCCCTCTCCTCTCCCAACAATTGATGGAATTTCACCTCAACGACTGAGACAGGCTGTTAATGTTAATGTTTTACGTTCTCATAATGCTCGAAATAGAGGAGAGCACTATTAATTAGCAATTATGCTATTTGGCTCTCAAAATATTTGGGTGATGTCATCTTCCATTATGTGGCATCTGACATGGCAGCTGACATAACAGTTGACATGGCAAATTTTAACCCAAAACATTAATTACCCAATTTTTTAATATTAATGTTAATATTATTTTTAATGTTAATATTAATATTAATTTTAATATTAATTTTAATGTTAAGGTTAATGTTAATTTAATATTAATTTTAATTTTAATATTAAATTTTGCCATGTCAGCTGCCATATCAGCAACCATGTCATATGCCACATAATGGAAGAATCACCCAAATATTTTGGGAGCCAAATAGCATTTTTGATTAATTAGTTCCTTGGAAGTTATTTTATAGTATGTTATAATAAGCGATTGAGTATGACTGCTAATTAATATTTATTTACCTCTCCGTAATGCTCGAAAGAATTGAGTTTTATAGCGAGCTCTACCCGACGGCTGAGGAGGACTGCTATGGCTGGATAGAGAAGGGTGGTCCTGGACACGGAGACGGATCTTCCATTAAAAAATGAGCTTCAAGTTCTGTAATTAACTCGATAAGCAAATATATCTTAAAAGTGATTTAAATCGATTGTAATCAATTTTGAGCCATGTGACATCGTTTTTATGACCGAGCATATTCAAAAAAAAATTATTTGGGCAAGCATGTACTTGCGTATGTTCTTAGGCGCGCACGCACGCACGCACGCACCTGTGTAGCGCTACGCATGCACCCGTTCTCTCCCGAAAATTGATGTCGCAAGTGTTATGTTCATTTTCTGCTACATTCATATATGTGAGATCTTACAAATTTGTCGCAATGGTTGGAGTAGTTACTTGCATGATCTCTCCCAACATTGAAATTTTCTAAATGTATTGCTCTTTGCAGCATATATACATTCCCTACAGGAAATCGGACCAATATTCCACCATTACTTCACAATTGCGAGGATCCTCGGGCATATGTTCATATCTGACGTTGGAATAGCCTTGTCATCATTGAACCAGCACTTCTGTACATATTTATGAGCAAGTTGCCGTATCCATCTTTTAGCAAGGAAAAAAAAAAGTGATAGAAAAAGGATTGAAGTCTCAAAGAAAACTCCTTTAGTAGTGTAAAATGTTTGTTGCAATGATCTAAATTTATGTTCTTTTAGAGCACCAATATATAGTAGATGGAACTCAAAATGCATTTCGAAACCCAAATTTGTAATATAAATAAGTAAATAAATAAATAAATGTAGAATAGGTTGGATTTGTATGATAATATATAGTAAACAGATAAATTTTGAGATCTAAATGAGACGAATGAATATAGTTCCTTATATCATCGTGTTATTCTCGAAACAAATCAAGATGGAAAAACAAAGACCAGGAAAAGAAGTTAATGTAATCCTTTCGGAATATCTTCTATTTTACTCTGAAGTTGTAGTCGAGATCAGAGGTTCACACAAAAGTTTCTTTCTGACTATTCTCGAATCCAACGAAGAACTATATCCAATATCTCTCGATCACAACTTATAAAAATCACAAACCAACAAAATAGAATATTTTTTCTTGCAAACGTCATTGCGACTTGACAGAATAGATTTTGCATTCTTCCTTGCAATCGCAGTTGCAAACAGACATAATTAACGAATTACAACTTGTAGAAGACTTGAAGAAGGAGAAGACGAATCAACTCTTGCTGGGGTGATAAAGATCACGGTTGCTCAAAGCAAATATTCGCCCCCACGCGATCCACTTCTAGGAGCCAGCAAGTTCAGATACGAACTTCTGGAATGCTCGTTGTCACCTCCTTTCTAGACTCACACGAACTCTTCTGGACTCCAATGGCGGCAGCATCAAAACTCTTTTTTTTCTCAATTTCAAAGTCGGTTCTCAAAGGAGGCAAAAAAAGACTATTTATAGAGAAGTGTGAAAATGCTAACCCTAATCCTGGCCGTCAATCGATTACGGAAAGATATGAACGAATTAATTTCAAATCCTACAAAAAACGGATAAATAATTGACCAGATCTTTTCATAACCATACAAATCCCGCAATCAGCGAAAACATGTACCAACTACGCTGTCTGCGCTTATGCGCCGCAGCAGCACAGCTGCGCCAACCATGCTGACTACACTTATGTGCCCCAGCAGCATAGCCGCAGCTGCTCCTGCGCCTACACCTGCACCCCCGCATGCGCCCGAGCACATGAGCCTGCCCATGCAACTCCCACACAAAATGTGCCAACAAAGTACCACTTTGCGCCTTTGAGACCGAGTCGCTAAGCTCAAGAAAATTTTCCATGAGCGTGACAAAAAGAATGCTTTCTTTCAGGAGTTAATTATTTTTTCTTCTAAAAAAAGACACCCACATGACACCCACATGTGTCCCACCACACCCCATGTGCACACCTCAACATAAGTAAAACATTATATTGAGATACTCACTTGGTGTAGTCGATGTGGGGCTATTCTTATAATCTAGAGTAATGCTACAATTACAACCAAATGCTTACAACCCTCTTACAACCTTCACCCATTGCTGACATGTGGGCCATGGTCCACATGTCAGCACATGGATGAGTGGTTGTAAAAGGGTTGTAAGCATTTGGTAGTAGACTTAGCATTATTGTATAATCTAAGGCCTCGTTTGGTTCGCGGAATGGAAGGGAAAGGAAATCAATTCCTTGTCATTTTCTTTCTTTTGAGAAATTTTATTTCCCATTATTTTTCATTTCCGATATTTGAAAATGTCAAGGAATTTGGAAAGGGAACTGATTGCTTCAATGTGGAAAAGTAATTTCTTACTTGGATGGATGGAATCACTTTTTCTCCTAATTTTCTTTCCATTGGGAATCACTTTACTTTCCTCCTCAATTTCTTTGGCACCCAAACATAGAAAAATAATCGCTTTCCTTTTTCAATCCGGAGATTCTGCGAACCAAACGAGGCCTAAAGACAAAAACACCATTCTTTTTTTTTTTAAATAATATAAAATCTAGAATCTAGAAATTCGGATTCCAAATTATAATTCATGTAGGTGGGACTAGATATTCATGAGATTCCAATTAGATTTACTATTCTACAAAATGGACTCCTATATTATGAATATAGAAACTAGAAATTGGGATGAGCATATAGTATGATCCAAGTGTGTATACCATATAGTATTTTTCTTAGTGTCGGTTCAGCGTACCATATATCCAAGTGTGTATGTATTACATATAGATATAGTATGATCACCTATGCTGGGCATCTCCATCAGGTTGTCCTTGGGTTTATTTTTTTGAGATCCCTGATGATACGTACGAAATTTTGTGCATGTTTTATTGCATGTCTGTTTGACCCATTGTCCTCCAACTCTCACCAAATAAATAAAATTAATAATATGTCCCCGTGGTCCGATCCACTGATTTTCTGTCACCCAGTCAGAGTCTTGTACCCCTCATCAGAGTCTTATACCCCTCATCGGTAACGACAAGAGCCACTCAAGTTCGATGGGACATGTTGAAGTTTAATTAAGAAAAATACACATTAATTAATTAAGAAGCCACGAGCATAGTGAAAGAAAGGGACGTGTAAAATAAAAATAAAAGAACATCTCTAAACGATGATTAAGAGTTAGGACGTTGATTTGGGCAGTCGGTTCTTAATGCTTCGTATCTACGAGGTAATGAAGATGTCTGATGAAGTATATTAGAAATCTAACAAGATCTCCATTATGTCCCCATCATTTATACATTGGCAGGAGGCAAAGATGTGACCTATCATTAATTAATATGTCCCAGTGATTATTATAGTAATCTTTGGAGCCACTGAGGAGGATGGGGTTTTTGATTCGCGGAGGTCGGCAAAAAATGAAAGGAAAAAAAAAATGTATACCTAATATTTGAAAGTGTTTTACATGTGTATTTGAATTTTATGTTAATTTTTGTCTAAATATTCGACTTTAAACGCTTGGACAAATGATATATTGTACGCGAAAGTGTTATGTTTATATTTTCGTATTTTAATAGCAAATATAAAGGGATGAGAAAGAAAAAATATATTATAGTAAAACAAAATTAATTTAATTTAGACTAATTAAATTGATAATTATTTACTAATATTATTAAATTACTTACTAATTACTACGACTAATTACTATTATTATCTACTATTAATATTTTCATCATTATCAACACTCTCTTTACTAGTCCGCAAGGGTTGTCCTCTTCCTCCATTTCTCTAGGAACTCGTTGCCTCCTAGGATTCGCACACGCACCCGGACCCAAAGTACGAACCAAATTCGAAGTCCAACAGGGTGGCGATGCTACTCCGGTGCGAAATCCTTTGACGAGATCCCCACTCAGCGGACACCGACACGACAGAGTCGAGACTAGATCCCCAGTCTCTCTCCATTGTCCTGCCAGTTTATTTAACTAAAAAAGAAAAATTATATAGTTCAACCCAAATCCTTGGAAAAATAAATTGGATGTGGGATCAACAAAATTTCACCAAGACAATCAGCCGACAGTAAGTAGCATTCACCCTTCCTATGTTGGCAGTTTTCCAAACAATCGATTTTGTAAAATTTGATGTATATGCAAGTTTTTGTCTACTTCACACGTTCACTTTCGTGAACCAAACATACGCTAAACTAATCATCATCGACTAAGTCAAAAAAATTTAAAAAAATTATATAAAAGAATCGATAAAGTTTTATCCGTGGCACAAATTTAATATATTTTTATTTAATATATATTTATCAATGATGCAAGTTTTATCAGTGACATAAATTTAATATATTTCTGTAAGCTAATTAAGAATACAATATGAAGAGGAAATTATTTGGAAATAAAGATGGTATAGTATATGTTGGATGTAAGGTGAGCTGAACAAAATGATCAAGGCAAAAAAGACGGAGATACATTTCTAATACATCCGAGTTATATATTGGCCTAATTTAAGCATACAAAATAGTTATAATTTATGTCAATATGAGTACCAATGCGAATAAGGATATAAATATGATACGGATTATGAATATTTTAAAATAGTACTTACAATTTAGTCATCTATGTAAAACAAATACGAACACTGTATCGAAGCAGATACAGCAAAAAAACTTCCGTATACATGCAACATGTATTTTAGTTTAAGTTTATTTTATTTTATTTTATTTTATATATTTTCTAATTAGATGACGATACGTACGGAACTTTGTGCTGCATACGCTGCATTACATCTACCATATCATGTGGTTCGATCCACTGATATTTCGCCATCCAGTTAGGATCTTATACCACTCCTCGGTAGTCGGTAACCACAGGTCCACAGGAGCCACCCGAGTTCAGTAACATAAACTTGTTATTTATGCTTCTAACGGTAAAGCCATCAGTTTCTTGTAGTGATCATTCTTTAACATATTAGTTATCAATGGTATCTAGGTCTTCTCACAGTAAAGCCACCATCATCTTGAATGCACCTCACTTGCAAATCTGCAAAAATGTAGTACTTCTTGGTTACATCGAAGGGGTGAAAAAAGGAACAGATGGCTGCTGCAGTATATCTATATCTCGAAAGTTATGGATACTGATATGGGAATCAAAGATAGGAATAATGGAAAATGATGCTTTTTCTATAGGATTTGGATCTTGAAATTCTGCACTTGACCAAAAATGTTAGTCTACTAGTTGAGCATTATATAAACTTTGAACATATTCATCTTCATGGCATAGTTTGGTGATCATATGCTTGGGGAATCTAAGATCGACCATATAGCATACAATTCCTTTTTCTTACCAAGACAAGGGCAATAAAAATGAGTGAAGGATACTGATAATGTACGTTTTAGATATTCTAAGTATCTTGTACAAATACTAAAAAATAAAGTTTCTTTTATCACTCTAAAAAAAGTATTTTTTTAAAAATTTTAAGAATCATGTTAGTGTAGTTTCTAAAAAAATAGAGAGATTTAAACCTAAGCAATGGAGATTTCTAATACATACAGAGGTTAAAAAATTTGGGACCTACTCGTTTATGGGACCCGTGCGATCGTACAACTTGTACATGCTCAGAAATGGTCATGCCTACAACACTAGTCCACAACAAATAACATATTTGTTGGCATTTCTAAATCTCATCCTTGGTTTGAAGTACTAGTTTCGCCAGTGATGATCTTTCTTTTTCAATATTCATCTTCGTGTCAATATGTTTGAATGTTGATTAATGCGATTTTATAGTGTCGAGATTCTTGCGAAGTTAAGATTGCGATCTCGTGTATTCGTAGTTGTTTTGTATTCAGTCATAGTTGTTTCGATTGTAAAGTTTGAAAAATTATTCAGTACTCATCACGTGGCATTGATGAATAATGAGCCCGTGTATGACACATTAATCTCTTATTATTTTTTGAAATTTTTAGTGATATTTGGCATTTTGTTTTTGTTTTTTTTTTTTACTTTTAATATTATTATGTGTCATTATACAATTCATTACGACCATATCGTAAATCCGCTAAAAGTCCCCTTCAACTTAATGGGGATAAGGGTGTAATTAATACGGTTTACTACGGAGGCTGAGTGTGCGCGCATGTATATATATATCAACAAAGTTCACTACAAGAACATAGATTGCAACTAACATTCACTGTAACTTGATGTAGATGTGGATCTGCTCCATTTCCTATAAAATAGGTCATTCTAAGTGTTGTTTTTTAAACTAAAAATTAAACTAAAAAGTAGGATCCACATTTTTATATAAGAGGAGACATATTTGATACACAAGTTAGCAGCTATGCTCCACCAACTTAGGATAGTATCTTGATAAAAATAGTAAATAATTTGAATAGAATTGTACAAGTGTTTCACTGACCATCAATCCCGTATTTATGCTTCCAAGTAATGTGATTTATTTTTACTCCACCTACGGAAAGTGTGCATTATAATTTATGCAGTACATCGTATAATTGCAAACTTGCAATACCAATGGGCCGTCTTTCGGCCCGGTCTAGTTTGGTCCAAGAAGATATTTTGGCACACTATATTATGTGTCCGTGTCTGGTTTATTGGTTTTCCATCAAAGACCAAGTCTACACTCTCCTAAATCAATTTAAATTATTGGGCTGTTTAAATAGGCTTGGATCAACTGATGCTAGAAGCACTTGTTGATATTAATCGTAACAAGTATATATATATATATATATATATATATACTTTTAATTTTAATTTTTCTATAGGCCGTAAGTACATAACTATCCATACTAAATTCAATGAACAGTTTTAATTAATATAGATGACGGTATTTTCGGAAAAAAATTTTTATGATGAAACCTACTTATTATATGATAGTATAGAAGAACAATTTTAATTAACAAATATAGATGACGAAATTTTTTGGAACAAAATTTTTTACGTTAAAGTCTACTTTAAATTATATTTTATTTTAAAGTACGATAAATGATTAATATTAATATTCTATACTTCAATTGGTGATAGCGTATACTTAAAATTAAAACAAATTGTCTTCTAAATATTGGACTTCTTATTTCTTTTAGCACATCATTTTAAATTATTGGGCTGTTTAAATAGGCTTGGATCAACTTATGCTAGAAGCTTATATAGAACTTGTTGATATTAACCGTAATTAAATTATATTTTATTTTAAAAAATAAATAAATGATTAATATCCTATAGTTCAACTTGGTGATAGCATCTCAAATAATACTTAATATTAGGGAAACAAATTGTCTTTTGAATATTGGACTTCTTATTTCTTTTAGCACTTGGAAGGACGGTTCAGAAAAGCTGGAGTTTGCAGTGTTTGCTTTTTTCCTTCAAAAGAAGCCTTGTGTCATGTATTCCTGGTTCACTTCCTTCTCTTTATTAAGTGGTTTATTACTTTCTGCAAGCTCATGAGAATTCACTAGTAATGTGCAGGTGCATTACAAGTGCATAAAAAAAATTAAAATTAAATATAAATTTGTTATAAAGAAATGTCATTTTTAGGAATTGAACTGAATCAAACAAGGAAAATGTCTCACATTTTTAACCACTTAAATCAAAGTTATTTAATTATAAATATATCATAGTAGGTAAATGCTTGGTTAAGTTTTTTTTTTTTAATAATTAGTGGAGTATTTAGGTAGTTATTTAGTTATTTTTTTATGTTTTTTTTTTAAATTTTTAAATGATGATATACCTACAGCTTAGACGGCTCATGTTTTAGTATTTTCTAAATCGCATTATAATAGTAGAGCTAACTTATATTAGTTTTTCTACTAAAAAAAGATATATAACAATCTTAATTTATATTTATAATTAACCATTCAATTATAGAATTTTATTTCTATAATACTAGGGATGGAACACACCTGTCCTAAGTACAATTTTCGGTATAAGATTAAGAAGAACATGAACACAAAGAAATTAGCAAGAATTTTGAGTTATTGGATGATTAAATATTTTTATTCATAAATAGTAATATATTTTAGATTAAAAAAAAAGTGTTAAACAAAAAGGTTTTATAACTTTACTTTGATGACAAAGAGACTTGAAAATGACTCAAAATAAGTCTTGTATATTCACACGAAATTAAAAATATAAAATCATTCTAACTAATTCTATAGTTATATCCCACATGAACATATCCAAAATCTTATAAACATATCTATAGTAAATCTAAATTAAAATATATTTAATATTTAAATTATATTTAAACTAACTATATGTATTATCTAAACATATATCTAAAGTTCAAAAATATATTGTAACAAATTTAATTAAAATATATTCAAATCCTATTAAACTATTTTAATATAATTTAAACTTTTTTACTATTTTTAATAATATCATATATCTTTTTTTTTTTGCTACGTGTGACTAGTTAGTATAGATTGTTTTATCTTAAAAAAAAGTAGGGTAAAGTGCAAAAAAATCCCTCGTTAAATATGTTACTTTTGCACTAAAGACCTTTTAGAATTTTTTGTCAGTTTACCCCTCCTTAGATTATATATCCGCTCGATTAGGCCCCTCCAGCCAAATTTTAAAAAATTTATACCAAAAATACCCCTCCCCACCCTCCGGCGGCGCCGGCGCCGGCGAGCCCCCCCCCCCCCCCCACCCCCCCTCCCCCGCCGCCGGCGGCGATCCCCCAGCCCCCCCGACCCCCCCTCCCATCGCCGGCGATCCCCCCGCCCCCCCCGACCCCCCCCTCCCATCGCCGGCGATCCCCCGCCCCCCCCCCCCGACCCCCTCGCCCCCCCGCCCCCCCCCCGCCGCCGGCGATCCCCCAGCCCCTCCGACCCCCCCTCCCATCGTCGGCGATCCCCCCGCCCCCCCCCTCCCCCCCTCCCCCCTCCCCCCCAGCCGCCGGCGATCCCCCAGCCGCCCCGACCCCCTCCTCCTCCTTCGCCGGCCCCGACCCCGCTCCCTCGTCAGCCCCGACCCCCGACTCCCTCGCCGGCGAGCGACCCCCCACCCCCGCCCCCCTTCCCCCGCCCGACCCTCCCTTCCCCCCCTCCGCCTCCGTCGCCGCCGGCGAACACAGCCGAAGAAGGAGGGGGGGGGGGGGGGGGGGGAGGGAGGGGTAAAATTGTCCCTTGGGGGCAAAATGAGCATATTTCAAACTTTTGGGAATTTTAAGAGCATGGGATCTTTTAGTGCAAAAGTAACATATTTAACGAGGGATTTTTTGCACTTTTAATATATCTCTATTCAACTTGAAAACGACTAAAAATGAGCCATCCTAAAAAATACATATAAAAGCTTTTTAAGTATAGCATATGTTATCTTAATTTTTTTTAATACGGCTTCTGTTCTTACGTGGTTAAGAAAACATAAAATCCCTTCTACTTACATGAACATATAATAAATCCTAAAATATATTCCATATTTAAATTATATTTACACTAATTACATGGTATTATTTAAATACATATCCAAAATTTTAAAAAATATATATATAACAAATTGTAACTAAAAAAATATTCAAATTATATTTAAAAATATTTTAATATAATTTAAATGTCTATCTTGCTATTTTATAATATCATAGATTTTTGGGTATATACAACAGAGGTAAACGTGACTAGTGTTTAATAAAACTAGTCTTCGGATGCACACATACACAATTTTTGTAATTATATTATTAAAATAATAATAATAAATTACATTAAAATAGTATAAATACAATTTAATATTTGAATTTAATTTTTTATAGATATATTTTTAGAACTTTTAATATATGTTTAGATAATACCATATAATTAGTTTATATATGATTTAAATATTGAATATTTTGTAATTTAGATTTGTTATATATATATATATATATATATATATATATATATATATTTATAGGATTTTTTGATATATGCTAAGGTAGTTGGAAGGATTTAGGATTTTTTTTTATGTGGGTAATATAAATACCGTAATAGTTAGAAGATTTTAATTATATATATATATATATATATATATATATATATATATATATATATATATATATATATATATATATATATATATATATATATATATATCACTTACACGACTAAAACAATACCGGTTAATATTGCTTATGAAAAAGGTCTTACTTTTTCTCTTCGCTAAAGTTCCGATCCTCAATTTTTCTAACATCCCGATGGAGAATTCTCCCCAGATCCCCTCCGCCGCCACCGCCGCCGCCGCCGCCGGAAACGGCGGAATCTCCACCACTACCTCCGCCTCCGTCCCTTCCTCCTCGTCGGCGGCCGCTGCCGGCGCCGGAGAGGAGCAGAAGCAGAGCCTGGCGCAGGTGACGGCCTCCATCCAGAAGACTCTCGGCCTCCTCCACCAGCTCTACCTCACAGTCTCCTCCTTCAACTCCGCCTCCCAGCTCCCCCTCCTCCACCGCCTGTACTCACTCTCTGCTCTACCTCCCGATCTTGCGATTTCATGTTTCTTTTTTTCTTGATTTGTGTGCTCCCAACGTGTTTGTAGAAATGCGCTTGTGGCGGAGCTCGACAACATGCAGCGGCTGTCGGAGAACTGCAACCTGCAGATCCCGATGGAGGTCCTCAAGTGAGTTTTTGGTTTACTTATATATGGGTTGGTGATCGATTTTCTTTTCTCGGTTGGGGTTTTGAGGATTGTTGTGTTGTAGCTTGATTGACGATGGGAAGAACCCGGACGAGTTCACGAAGGACGTTCTCAATAGCTGCATTGCCAAGAATCAGATCACAAAGGGCAAAACCGACGCCTTTAAGGTACATCTTCTTCTTGTTGGGATGATTAATTAGTTGGAACGGCTTTTTATATTGATTTATCGGGTTAATGCCTATGTAGTATGCAATTAGCACACGAACTGGTTTGAGTAGTGCTAACACAAATGATGTACGTACTTGCACAATAAAAAGAGAGAACAGATGAACTGGTTGTATTTTAATCTATGCTGCAGACATTACACGGAACGAATTGGGCATGTCCAATAGTACCAATACTCGTCTGATACAACAACATGGACAAGGCACTGATTTTTTAAGTGTTTGTGCTTCTAGGATTTAATAGATCCAATTCCGTTTGACTAAATATATATTGCTCGGACTAAGGTTGGATTTTGACGTTTTCATCTACAAGTCATAATGCCTGTTCTTTCTTGACCTAGATCGCTTACTAATTGCTTCGGTTGGGGAATCATATATACGTTGGACAGAACTAAGGCTTGACATGAGGACTTCTTTCTTTTATCCAAGAGATCGTGCGTCCTCAAAGGATACTGCAATAAGATATTCTTGGTATCTGGTTTTTTGAGGGGGCTAAACCAGTAATAACTTTAGCCAAAGCATCAAGATCAGTTTTAACTAGCTTGAGATACCAAAATGCCTACTTGTTAGGACCAGTAATTCCAGTGACTAATCTCTCTATTCTCTAATAACAAACAAAATCTCCTAAGTCCTAACCAATATCCAATTGTCTGTAATTCAGTATTTGTGACATGAAACATAGAGAACAACATTGGATACCATGCAGGATTCTTCAATGGTGAAGTAGGTATTTCCACATGAATCTGAACTCCCAGTGTAGGTCGAGAGAAACTTTTACATGCTACTTTTTGGCATCTTTTATATGTTGGGGGAACTTTAGCAGGTTATTTTGGCATCTGTTATAGGTCGATGCGAAATTGTTCTCCTTATGAAATATGAAGACAAAGAGGCATTGTCTTAATTACCAAGAGAGGATGTGTTTGTTCTATTTTGGTTTTAGTTTATAAAACTGGAATACTTCCTCATATGTTGGAGGATTTCACTAGCTCACTTGATTTCAATCTTACTCATTTCAGAAACTGAAGTGAAGTCAATCAAGAAATTGAATCCTTAGTTTAACTATTTCACTTTGGCTTGTTTTTTCAAACATAAAAACTAAGAACTCTTAAAGATATTGTTTGATATACAATGTACTAAACTTCAGTTTTGACCATAGATTTAAGCAAAGTGTTACAATTCCATCTGTGATTGCATTGTCATCATTGCCAGCTCAGTGCCAGCTCAGAGGGGGATTGCATCATAGTAGTAGCCCAGTCACCCGTTATTGCCAGCTCAGCAATGGGGGTGTTAACTGTAAATAACTAACTGATACCATTTGGTATCAGTTAACTGAATGTAACAGTCCCGGATATAGACTATAAATATCCAGGTCGAGAGGGAATAGAGCAGACTGGTATTTGCAAACTTTAGCCTCTTAATTCATAGTCTTGTAGCTCTTGCTAGATCCCCAATTTTAATACAATCCCTTATTCCAATTTTCCTTCCAATTTGTCTCTTCTTCTTCAATTTCTCTCATCTGCAGAAGATTTCATGGCTTCAGGATTGAACCACCACAGCTGGGGTTCCTGGGAAGGAACCTCAACAATTTGGTATCAGAGCCACCGGATCCAGTGGCTGAGGCGAGTGATGAACAAGGATCGAGCAGCCAATTCTCCCGGCCAGAGATGATTGATGTCAGACGAAGTCCCATGGCAGAGGAACGGATGCTTTCACTCGAAGGTACGGTGCACACTCTCAGTAACAAATTCGATTTGTTAGGGCATCGTTTTGAGCTGTTGATTGAAGAACTGGGAAAATCAAGGGTGGGAATGAACCCAATTTCTTTGGCCATGTCTCCACCGATGAGCACACCAGCTCCCCAAATGTTTCCTGCAGTGACTTCCTTTGCAAGTAATCCAAATTTTTCACAAGTTGTCAGTAGCAATATGGAATTTAATGCACTAGTGACTCAATATGAGTGTACTCCTTATAATCCACATATGAACAATCATAATTCCAGAGGAAACATGGGACATGTGTTGCAGCCCACTCAAAGTCCTGCAATCATCAATCCCACTCCAGTAGGAGTGCCAACAGGTCAGTTTAATGCTGGACATGGAGGAGGACAACCAAATCTCAGACTTAAATTGCCTGAATTTAGTGGAGAAGGGGATGTTGAAGCTTGGTTGTTGAGAGTCCACCATTATTTCACTTACTATGCTGTTCCAGAGTATGACAGGATTAGAGTTTGTTCAGTACAATTGAAAGATTCAGCAGCTTACTGGTATGATTGGGTGATGAAATCTAAAGGAGGAGTTATGACTTGGGGAGAATTTTGCCAAGCCATCAGGATGCAGTATGGTCCTTCTCAGCTAACAGATCACATAATTGAACTAAAAATGTTGAAGCAAGAAGGAACTGTTCAGGAGTATACCATGCAATTTCAGAGGATACTACAGAGAGTTCAATGGCTACCTGAACAGTGTTTGATTAGTAATTATGAGGGAGGACTCAAGGATGAGGTGAGGTATGAAGTCCTGGTAGCAAGTCCTGTAAATCTATCAGCTGCAATGCAGGCTGCCAAATTGTTTGAAGCCAAACTTTTAGCTATCAAAGGAAGTTATAAGCCCAGTGCTTATTATAACAAAAACAATTTAGGAGGCTCAATTAACAGTACTGAGAATACAAAGTATACTGCACAGCAAAAAGGGGATATGAAGCCTGTTACTACTGCCAAACCCCACTCTACTACAATCTCTCCTAATGAATTGATGAGAAGAAAAAACCTGGGTCTCTGTTTCATGTGTGATGAAGAGTGGGCAAAAGGCCATAGGTGTAAGGAGAAAAGATTGTTTATGTTAGTGGCTGATGAAGAGCAAGAGGAGTTTCAAACTGATATTCCTTCACCAGGAAAATCAGACTGCTATACTGACCCTACACAGAGTTTATTTGAAATATCATTACAGGCTCTGTCAGGCATGACACAACCATCTACTATGAAGCTCAGGGGAACTGTGAAGAACAAGCCAGTCATGATTCTAGTGGACTCAGGGTCCACACACAATTTTATTGACACAACATTCAGTGAGAGGTTGGGTCTTATATTGACTGAGAATCAATCATTTGAAGTCATGGTTGCAAATGGAGACAGGCTTACCAGTAAAGGAATCTGTAAAGGGGTAGTGATGGAGTGCCAGGGCACCAAAATTGAAGCTGATCTGTTGCTATTGCCTCTCACAGGTTGTCAAATTGTGCTAGGTGCAAACTGGTTACGTACCTTGGGAAATATCAATTGGGATTTCCAGGAACTTACCATGAAATTTGCACTACAAGGAGTTGAACACCAGCTGCAAGGTCTCATACCTAACTGTCAGCAACTCCAAGAAACAAATAACAAAGAGTTGAGACAGAAAGCACAGATGTTCCTCATTCAATTATGCTACCTGCAAGAAGACCCAGTGAACTCAAAAGACAAAGAAGAACATGATGAAGAGCTCAATTATATGTTGAAGAAGTACCAGCATCTGTTTGAAGAGCCAAAAGGATTACCTCCCCAAAGATCCTATGACCACAAGGTACCTCTTATTCCTGATGCTCTCCCTGTTTGTTGCAGGCCTTATAAACATCCATTTCTGCACAAAAATGAAATAGAGAGGCAGATTCAAGAGATGTTAACTTCTGGCATTATTAGACACAGCAATAGCTCTTATTCATCACCTGTGATTTTAGTGAAGAAATCTGATGGATCCTAGAGGATGTGCATTGATTACAGATCACTAAATCAAATTACCATCAAAGATAAATTCCCTATACCTTTCATTGAGGAACTTTTTGATGAGTTGCATGGGGCTAAATATTTTTCTAAGCTGGACTTAAGGGCTGGGTATCACCAAGTGAGAATGGTGGAGGAAGATGTTCACAAGACAGCTTTTAGAACTCACGAGGGGCACTATGAGTTCCTAGTAATGTCTTTTGGGCTTACTAATGCTCCATCCACATTCCAAGCCATGATGAATGACATCTTTAGAGAATACATGAGAAAATTTGTACTAGTGTTCTTTGATGACATACTAGTGTACAGTTCCAGCCTTGAGACTCATTATGTTCATCTGGAACAAGTCTTTAAGCAGTTGGAAGTTCATCAACTAAAAATCAAGAGAAGCAAATGTTTCTTTGCACAGGAACAGGTAGGGTACTTGGGCCATATTATTTCTAGCAGAGGAATAGAAGTGGACCAGGAAAAAATCAAAGCAATATTAGAGTGGCCAGCCCCTACAACTGTCAAACAATTAAGAGGATTCCTTGGTCTCACAGGTTACTATAGAAGATTCATACAAGGGTATGGAATATTGGCAGGGCCACTGACCTCCTTACTCAAGAAAAACTCCTTCAGTTGGGGACAACAGGCACAAGAATCTTTTGAGTTACTGAAAGAAGCACTCACTCAGCCACCTGTACTAGCTATGCCAAATTTTCAGGAAGATTTTGTTCTGGAATGTGATGCATCTGATGGGGGTATTGGAGCTGTATTAATGCAGAAAGGGAGACCTATAGCTTATCTAAGCCAACATTTGAAGGGAAGGGCTAAATCACTGTCCACTTATGAGAAAGAAATGCTAGCCATTCTCCTATCAGTCAAAAAATAGAGTCAGTATTTGTGGGGGAGACAATTTACTATTAGAACTGACCACAAACCATTGAAGTATATGTTGGAGCAGAGAGTGTACACTGATGCGCAGTACAAGTGGATTTTAAAATTACATGGGTTTCATTACCAGGTGGAGTACAAGAAGGGTAGAGAGAATCAGGCAGCTGATAGTCTATCTAGGAAGGAGGATGCCAACCTGAATGCAGTAACTGTAGTACAGGCAGATTGGCTCAAGTTGTTCAAAAGCCAAATGGAGCAGTCTGATTACTATGCCAGCATGAAGAAGAAATGGGAACAAGGGTTATTAAACAATACAAAGTACACTATGGTTAATAACCTACTGTATTACAAGGGCAGGTTGTTGATAGATCCCAACTCCCATTTTGTGGAGGTTATGCTAAAAGAACACCATGATATGTTGCAAGCAGGGCATTCAGGGACTCTTAAAACACTCCAAAGACTCAAGAGAGTATGCTATTGGCCAGGTATGAAGAAAGCAGTTAAAAATTATGTGAGAGCATGTGACATTTGTCAGCAAAACAAAAGTGAGAATACCTCTCCTGCAGGTCTACTCCAACCCCTTCCTATTCCTGAAAACATTTGGGAGGATATTTCTATGGACTTCATAGAAGGTTTACCACTTAGCCATCACAAGACAACTATTATGGTAGTGGTAGATAGACTCTCTAAATACATTCATCTCTTTGCATTAACACACCCTTTTCACTGCTAATATGGTAGCTCAGGTATTTGTTGATGGGGTTTTCAAGTTACATGGGATGCCTAAGTCCATAGTTTCAGACAGGGACCCTGTGTTTACTAGTCAGTTCTGGCAACAATTTTTTAAACTGCAGGGAACCAAACTCCAATACAGCACTGCTTACCATCCTCAATCTGACGGTCAGACATAGGTAACAAACAGGTGTATAGAAGGCTATTTGAGATGCTTTTGTAGCCATAAACCCAAGGAATGGAGCAAACATCTTACTTGGGCAGAGTTTTGGTTCAATACCAATTGGCATACTGCCACTAAAGTCACTCCTTTTGAAGTTGTCTATGGTAGAAAGCCTCCCCATATTCTCACTTATTCCTCAGACATCATCACTGATAGAACAGTAGCAGAGGAACTAATGACCAGAGACAATGCCTTGCAAATTTTGAAAGATAACTTGAATCTAGCTCAAGACAGGATAAGGAAGATGGCAGATATGCACAGGACTGATAGGGAATTCTAGGAAGGAGATTGGGTGTACCTGAGAGTACAACCCTACAGGCAGATCACTATAGCTCATAGGAGACCCCAGAAATTATCTCCTAAATACTATGGACCTTACCAAGTTCTGTCAAGGGTGGGACAAGTAGCTTATAAACTGAAATTGCCAGAAGGAGCCCTTATACACCCTGTATTCCATGTATCCCAGCTTATGAAGAAAATTGGGCACCACACTGAGGTTCAAACTGGCATATCTACACAGAGAGAAGAACTCATTCTAGAGCCACACTGGATTCTGGAAAGAAGACTTGTTCAGAGGAAGAACCAAGCTGCAGTGGACCTGTTGGTCCATTGGAAGGATGGCCTTGCAGAAGAGGCCACTTGGATGCCATATGAAGATTTTATCAAGACTTTTCCTCATTTTGACCTTGAGACAAGGTCAAATTGATGGAGGGAGTATTGTTACAATTCCATCTGTGATTGCATTGTCATCATTGCCAGCTCAGTGCCAGCTCAGAGGGGGATTGCATCATAGTAGTAGCCCAGTCACCCGTTATTGTCAGCTCAGCAATGGGGGTGTTAACTGTAAATAACTAACTGATACCATTTGGTATCAGTTAACTGAATGTAACAGTCCCGGATATAGACTATAAATATCCAGGTCGAGAGGGAATAGAGCAGACTGGTATTTGCAAACTTTAGCCTCTTAATTCATAGTCTTGTAGCTCTTGCTAGATCCCCAATTTTAATACAATCCCTAATTCCAATTTTCCTTCCAATTTGTCTCTTCTTCTTCAATTTCTCTCATCTGCAGAAGATTTCATGGCTTCAGGATTGAAATCTCCACCACAGCTGGGGTTCCTGGGAAGGAACCTCAACACAAAGTTATATAGCTTTGATCTTGATCTTGATAAAAGTATCTTTTGACAAGGATCACCTTGATCTTTTTACAAACTTTTTCCAATAAGCAAAATATGATCTCTACAATAGAACTTAAGAGAGACCACGAAGGGGTGGTCTAGTGGTAACACTAGTAAGGGAGGAGAGGAATGGGTTTGGGTTCGAATCCCAGCCCGGATAATAACTAAATGGGAGGGGATTTTGGTGGTAATCGCACATGACAAGGATGGTCATCGAAGACTGGCCTTATCTAGAAAAGATAAAAATAAAACTTAAGAGATCTACATTCACATTACCAGCTCTCTATCCAATCGCTCCAGATCTCATGTCATGTTGTAGTTCGGTACTCACATATCACAAATGAGTTTTGACCGTAGGACCGTAGGTAGATATAACAAGAATGATATGTGAGAAGATATAGTTTCTTTTTGTTTATCATATTAGATAGAAGACTTCATGTTTTAATAAGGTTCTAAAATTTAGTTAAGATCTTACTCACTCTCCCAAATTTACGTCTTTTTAAGATTTATTTATTGTTAAATGGAGATTTTGCTTCTGCATTGGCCCAAATACCCATATACCTAGCAGTCATTACCAAGTTTCACAACATAGATCAAAAGATTTGGGCACTAATCACATTAATGAGGCAACTAGATTTTAGTACATTCTGTAGACAGAAAATTTTTCTATTGATCTCAACAAATCTGAAACAAAACGGTTGATGCATATAAATTTCGACCAATACTTCATAGCCCTGGGTTTATAATAGTATGTGCATGTTTGAACCTTGTGATTGTAATGTTTGCCTAATTTTTAAATTCTTGCATTACTATTTTCTCTTTAATTTGCAATATTATAAGTTAGATTTTTTTTTTCCTCCCTTCATGAATTTCATTTTTCTTCTATGTTGTAGAGCCTGCGAAAGTACTTGTTAGAAGAGCTTGAACAAACATTTCCTGATGAAGTGGAAAATTATCGAGAGATACGGGCTTCATCTGCTGCTGTAAGTCATTTGGAGCTTGATTTCAGAAAAGTTTGTCGGTTTGAATGTACATTCACATGCAGATTGTTTTTTACCTCTTTACCTTGTCTGGTTATTTCAGTCAGATGCTTGTTTCTCATTCCATAGAACAATGCAAGTTCAAACAAGTAACTAGTTTTAACAATGAGTGTTTACAACTAATTCATGGTTTGCTTCGTAATACTTTTTTTGTGATGCATCTTCCCATGCCTATATATTTTAAATATGCATGTTTCCTTAAACATGTATACCACGTAGGCAAAGGTCTATTGCTTTTTCTGAGCAAGGAAAAATGCTTGTATTTTTTTTGGGTCGAATATGGTATAAATTTAAGCATACGCCCAGAAATAAATTAATATACCTTGATTTGAGGACCAAGGATTAAAATTGCCAACTTCCTCTGAACACATTTTGACCTTCCTGGCGGAGTTATTCTATGGAGACCAAGTCAAATGTTATGATAGATAAATTGTTTCATTCGTTCTATATGACCAAATTCGTCGACAAGTGAAAGAACCCTTTAAGTGAAGAATAATGTTGACTCTGAACCAAGGTTCCAGAAATCGGTCGAAATTGAAACATTCTTTGGGTTGGTTTGAGCATGGCCGATTGGAAACCTGCTGAAAATGTCTCGGACGATTAAATCTGACATTGACATTCTCTTGCATAGGAATGACTAGTATTAGCTCGGTTTCAGCCAATATAGGTAGCAACTTTTACAAACCATATGATACTTTGGGTGAAAAGCCAAATTGATACAAAGATGTAATTTTAACAAAGGAAGAAAGAGGACAAGAAGGGAGAGACACAACTGGTGAGTACGAGAAGAGATCAGTGAGCGTTAGGGATGATAATGAGTCGGATGGAGTCGGACCATGCAAGATCCATTGCCCGCCAAAAATATTTTGGGCCATTTTTTTTGGCTCAGCCTGACCCTGGTGTTCTAAACCCTAGACCCTAACTAGGTTCATAGGGCGTTGGACCTACCCATAGGCTTTTTTGGACGGTCCAACTATATGCAAGAGCAATCCCATAAATGATATACAATTTTTTTCGAAGACCCTATAAACATGTAGACTTCAACCTTTTGCTAACTAATTGATTGTTATTTCATTCCTGAGTTAACTCATTACCACTTCATGACAAATAATTGCAATGAGATCACAACGTTCTCGGCTTCTAAACGAAATTTAACATACTTGCACACAAAATTAATAGTTATATTTTCAATAGTATATAACAATTAACCTCGTGAAAATATGGTGATATCACTAGGATATTGTAGTTCTTAGGGCTACACGAGGGACCAAAGAGAACAAAATATGATGAAACTTAGTTGAAGAGCGAAAAACACTAGTATTACTACTACACAAGTATATAAAATATTTTCTTACAAACCTACAATTATAAGTTTTGTTTTATTCTTCTTGGTATTCGTCGACTAGGAGATTCTAACTTCCAACTTTTGCAAACGTGACTATTAAGCCTACTTTTGTTTGTAAATTGACTGTTCTTGTTGTTGGCTTTATGTCCGTTTCAGAATTGAGAAATGATGGAGCTTTACAAAACTTTGGGTATTTATATTAGGTAGATAGGGGTGGATATTGGGCTTCAATGGGTCGGGTATTGTGTCGAGTTAGGGTTGGTCCGACTAGTATCCATTACTCAACCCAATACTCGATTCGGCCTAAAATGCAACCCCAATCAGACCTGTTTCAAGATCTGACCTGGGTCGGATTGGGTAATTTTTTTTGGCCAACCCACAGGCCTTTGGGCTGTCCCTGACCCATTATCATCCCTAGTCATTGTTGGTCTACATGTAACCCTTCGATAGATCTTCATGGTTGCTCCAAAATGTGGTTTTCCCGTCTTTGTTATATCCACTATTATCTCATTGAAAGTAACATCGATCTACAAAATATGTGCATCACATTATACCTAAATTGTAAGATCTTATTTTTTTCGTCATTAAAAACCTTATCAATGCGTAAACCTGATAATCCTATACCATAGTTGCCAAAACCACCACTACCAATATTCATGTAAAAGATTTGGTACTGATAGGATACCAGTACTGTGGTTTCATACCTTAAACTATGTTCTTTCCTGCTAATCCAGGTCAAAGATTTACTTTCTTAGTATTTGGTTCCTTCTTTGCAAAAATTAAATGTTTATTCTCTTTATAAAGCAACTTCCAGTATTATGAGGTCATATTACAATGCAAAATCAAGGATCATATCACCATATTATTCATTGTTTCCATATCCATGATCTACATGCATCCTTTCATCCATATGCACAATCTCATCTCCCCAAAATACCTACATTATTAGTTATCCTATCTTAATTTTTTTACATTTATAATGTTCATGTTTAATATTTATGTACAAGGATCATATCCCTGTCTTGCTATGTTTCTCTTTTGTATATAATAAACTCTAATTTTTGTATTTCGTCTCGAAACTATTCATCTATCCACTTTGTTTCTTGTAAAATAAGGCATATTAATGTTCACCATAATTATTGTATCAACTTAATTACCTTTTATGAAAGCTCAATATCTTCCTCAATGGCCTACCCCTTTGTCGTTTCCTCAACCACCAGCCCATGCCTCACTGACCAGTGGATCACTTCAATGCAGGGTTTTGCCTTGACCCACATGTCAGTGAGGTAGGCCCTATAGAAGTACTAAACAAGTTGATCTCTACTTCAGACCAAGCTTTCCTACAACACCAAAACTTCTTTCTGCTTCATTAAAGCAAAAGGCACAGATTTTGGTTTCGCCTGTATATTGCATTCCCCAAAATGGGAAGGAGCTCGAAGCAATCCTGTTACCTATTGGATCATGCGAGTTCTGACTTATGGGGCTTTAGGTGAAATCATAATGCAGACTTTTGAAAGACTTGCCAAAGGGTACATGATAGGGGTGGTGTTGAGAGAGACGAGAATCCCAATCTTTACTTAATGGCTTGACGTGGGGTAGAGGGGTTGCAGATGGGCTATATGTCCACATTTCCCAAAGAGAAAATCAAAGACTTTGGAGCCATAGCTCTATTAATTTTATGTATATCGGTTAGGTAGTTAAACATTCCGATTGTAAAGCTAAGTTCATAGCTGTATAATTTGCTAAGAAACATCAATGATGCTTTAATAAAACTCCTATGCAAGGTAAGCAAGTAGCATTTGGTAACTGTATTACCGTTTTCTTTACTTTTACTACTACAATGTTGAAAGTGGACATAAGAAAATCGATCGGAGATGACCCTACATCCCAGCCCGAAGGCCTCCTCCACCTGCATCGCACCGCACCTGGGCCGCACCAGCACCTATTTAGACCGCTCTAGGCTGCATCGCACCCACCTCACTTTAATTCTAACATCAAAGAATTTAACGTGCTTCCCCCGTTGCTCGAACCTGCAACCTTTGGGGGAATATGCCTCACTCTAACCACTTGAACTAGTGGTCCTCGGCAAATATATATATATATATATATATATATATATATTATATATAGCCCTTGTAATGGGATTTATTAATTTATTGAAGTTAGATATCCCTTTTTTTCATTCTAAATTAATTACGATAATTTAAATCCCATTCCAAGGACTCTCTCTCTCTCTCTCTCTCTCTCTCTATATATATATATATATATATATATATATATATATATATATTGGAACCAGGTAAATTGTTTTTGGAATCGTTCCCACTGGGATTCGAACTCCTGACCACTCGGGCCGTATGCATCTCTCTTAACCACTAGGCTAGAGGTCATTTGCCTCTCTCTCTCTCTCTCTCTCTCTCTCTCTCTCTCTATCTCTATATATATATATATATATACTGATACTAATCTGGTGTAGTAAATAACAGAAAATTGGAAAGTTCCCACACACAAAAGGAAGTCTAAAAGATTCTCTCTTGATCCAATATTGTTTTTTTAACTTGTTACCCAATGCAAAAGAGTTAAAGTTCGTAAGAGATAAGGGTGGATATAATTTGGGTAAATGATATTTGATAATTTTTTCCCACATGATACTTAAAAAATTTCCCCTTGCAGGAAGCAAAGCGACTTGCTCAAGCACAGAATACTTTACCTAATGGAGACGTTAAAGTCAAGGCAGAGCATTGACACAGAAGTTATGTTCTTCAATGGCTTTATTTTCCAGTTTCATTTTGTGCAGAATTGGTGATTGTGTTGCCTTTTGATACTTGTTGTAGTCATATTTAAGACTTTAATATCCGTTTGTACTTTTGCATTTTCTTTTCTGCCCCTAGGGCCATATAAGTGTGATCCTTTCTTGTACATGTATCAACTCACTAAAGTAGCTTAAAATCTTTTTTAGTTTGATGTTACATGCAATTCTTTCTTCAGAAGATGATTGCGAGGAAGTATCTCCAATTTATGTCCTTGAAAGCACACTAAGTGGATTTTGCAAGATTCGTCATTCACAATTAACCACCTCGAAGAAGAATCTCGATACTCTATTAATTCATTCACTGAGATTTACCAGGTTTCAAGCTGATGTCAATTTTCCCTACTATTCACACTATATTACCATAGAACTACCAAGGTCTGCCGATTCCGATGTGTGCACAAAAAGGAAAGTATACTAAGGCCTCGTTTCGGTTCGCGGAGTTTTCGGGTTGGAAAAAAAAGTGATTACTTTCTATGTTTGGGTGTAGGGGTGAGTATTCGGTTTATTCGGTTTCAACCGAACCGAATAACCGAAAACCGAATTGGACCGAAACCGAATAAGCAAAACCGAAACCGAACAATTGGTCAATAACTGAACCGAACCGAATTAAATCGGTTCGGTTTTCGGTTTATTCGGTTTTTGGGTTTATTTGTGTTTTTTTGTTAATATATAACTAAATATACCTATATATATATATATATAATATATATATAATATATATATATATATATATATAAACTAAATTTTCTTATTCGGTTTTGGACCGAAACCGAATAAATTTTTTTAGTATTTTCAAAATTGAAGCCGAACCGATTTTTTTTAAAACCTAACCGAATCTCTTATTCGGTTCGGTTTTCGGTTCAAAACCGAATAATGCTCACCCCTATTTGGGTGCCAAAAGAATTAAGGAGAAAAGGAAAGTGATTCCCAATGGAACGAAAATTAGGGAAAAGTGATTCCATCCATCAAGCAAAGAATCACTTTTCTTTACAATTTTTTTGCCATTTCCAAACATCGAAAAGAAATAAAAAAAAAAAAAATTTCAAAAAAGAAAATGACAAATAATTGATTTCTTTTCCCTTCCTTCCGCAACCAAACGAGACCTAAATATATAACCCCTGGCCAACACTGCAGAGGTTGTTGCAGAGGGTGGCGGGGACTCGTGACATTTTATCAAAAAGTTTTCCATGTCTTTTTTATCAATTTCTTTGAAGCTTAAATTCTCACATGTCAGAAAATACTGTGTCTAAGTATGTACATTACTATGTGTGTCCATTTTTTTTCATCCCAAAACTAGGTGCATATTCACCTCCCACTAAAAAATTATATCAACCAAAAAATTATATAACAATAAGTTTTTTTTGAGAATCCGACACGAAACTTTGTGTACGCTTGTATTGCATGTATTTTGGGTTCATTGTTTCCAACTTCTATTATTTTTATAAATGAAAGGGTCACTCTGAGTTCGTAGAACTCCCTAACTTGTTCCCTCCTCAAGTACCGAATCAATTGTTGCCATCAAGTCAAAGAGCAGGGAATTCCAAGGACACTTAGGAGGTTTTGGTATACGGAATATTATATAGTCGAAAATTCTATATTTTCGAAAATCAAATTCCAAGTGATTAAATTTCCTGAAAAATTACATTCCCATGTTTGGTCACTATAAATATTCCCGAAAAAAATGATTAAAAAATGAAAATGAACCCCAAAACGAAAAAATCTCAAAAAAGGAAAGGAAAAAAAAAGTAAAAATGAAAAAATTACAAACAAAAAAAAACGACCAAAATACAAAAAAAAAAGACAAAAAGAAAAAAAGGCCAAAAACAGACCAAAACGACAAAAATGAAAAAAAAGTCAAAACCAAAAAACAAAAAACGAAAAAAGGAAAAAAAACGACAAAATAAAAAAAAACAACAAAGCGACAAAAGCAACAAAATGACCAAAAAATAACAAAAAAGGATAAAAATAACAAAAAATGACAAAAACAAAAGAATGACAAAAAAAAAAAAATGACAAAAAGAAAAAAAGACGACCAAACAACAAAAGACAACAAAAACACAAAGAAAAAGGCAAAAATGAAATAAATTTTTTTTTTACTAAAAAACGATAAAAACTACTATAAAACGACAAGAAAGACAAAAAACAACAAAATCGATAAAAAGATACAAAATCGACGAAAAACTACTAAGAATAGCAAAAACGTGAAAAACTACTAAAGAACGGCAAAAACGACAAACACAAAATGACAAAACCGGTAAAAAGACAAAAAGCGACAAAAAGAAAAAGACGAAAAAATGACAAAACGCAACAAAATCGAAAAACCGACAAAAAACTACTAAACAACGATTAAAAAGACAAAGGCAACAAAAAACGACAAAAACAGTAATAATGACAAAAAGACAAAGAGACGAACAAACGACAAAAACAAAAACAAAAACAAAAAATTCGGCAAAAACTATTAAAAATGATAAAAAACGACAAAGACAACAAAAACGACAAAAATCGGTAAAACGACAAAAGAGACATAAGAAGAAATAACGACAAAAAATAACAAAGAATGACAAAAAGCAACAAAAACGAAAAACTAGACAAAAAACTGCTAAAAACAATAAAACGACAAAAACAACAAAACAACTAAAACGACAAAAGAACAAAAACGACAAAAAATAGACAAAAGAGAAGAAAAATGACAAAAAAAAACAAAAAATGGCAAAAAGCAACAAAATGACAAAAAAAACTAAAACCCAAAACATGTAAAACCGGTAAAAAACAAAAAGAACACAAAAAACAAAAAAAAAACGATAAAACAACAAAATGACCAACAAAAGAGATTAGAAAAAGGACAAAATCAACAAAAAAAAAAAAGACAGAAACCGTTGAAACGACAAAAAAACAGAAAGAAAAAAGGACAATCATAACAAAAATGATATAAAACGACAAAAGGCTAAAAATGACAAAAGCGACAAAAAATAAAAAAAATCGATAAAAACGAAAAAAATGACAAAAAAGACAAATGAAAAAAAGACAAAAACAACAAAAACGAAAAATAGTTCAAAATGATAAAAAAAAGTAGAAAAAGTTTGAACAAATATTTTTTGTCCGGAAAAAAAAACTCACCTATTCTTAAGGGATAGGATTCATATATTTTCTGGATAAACTATTTATTCACATATTTTTAATTTCCAAAAATAAAATTTTTATAGTCTAAACAAATATGATAATAGATTTTTATCCTAAATTTTTTCGAGAATAAAAAAAAATACTGTGTACCAAACGCCCCCTTAGAGCATCTCCAACCCTATTGTCTTGTTTTGTTTGTGAATCCTATGTGGCATGAAGCACAAGACAATGTCTTGTATATGTGGCAAAATTATATCACAAATGACAATGAGTTTAAAAAGACATCTCCAATGCAAAAGTATTGAAAGGCAATATAAAGTAATTTTTTATAACTTCCAAGACACTTTACTCTTCTACTTCTTTTTATAAATATTTTTATTCACAAATGATGATGTGGACATAAAGACATTGTGAAGTGCATTGTCTAGATCTAGACAACCAACTTCACATTGTCTTTGCCATGTCATTGCCATGTCAACTCTATACTTTATTTCACATATGTATTGGAGAAGTACTTTTGGAAAAAATGGTTGTCTTTCCTATGTGGCAACCATTTTTTCAAACTCACAATAGGTTGGAGATGCTCTTACATTTGATTTAGAGGGTCAAAACCTTCTCAAGCTAACCGAAATTGATCACAATTCCAAAAAGAGTTCTACAAGCTTTTACTAGTACTATCTACTATGGGGCTTTTGCCCACAATAGTTTGGAACTCTCCACATTAAACTAAAGATGTAAAAGGCATTGATCTTTACTTCCGAGTTCCAATGGAAAAGCTACTGCCATTGAGCTATTAAGTCAAACTAGATCGCTAGATTCCCCAGCGTGACACCAGTAGGAATCTGGGCACCGTTCCCTATAACTCTGTGACATAGTGACATGTATATGTGTGTGAACTATTTCTTGATGTTTACACACAGAGATGGAGAAAGAAATCTAAATAAAATAAAATAAAATAGGCTGTCAATGGCTGTCAGTGATGTACGTGAGATGGATGGGGATGGGATCCAAGCATGCCATGAGCAGCTGATATCGGCATGTAATGAATTGAACGAGTACATTCAAATTTGACTTCTATTACAGCGAGCTCACTCGACATCGGTCCAAACATAACAAATTAGTGATGATTGTATATGAGTATCGTAATTGGCACTTCTAAAGATCATTTTGTACTTTTTTTTTTTAATTTTTATTATTTAAATTTTAAATTTAATTCTACATTAACATATTTGACATTCTTAAAATGTCATTCCGTACTCCCTTCTTTCATGTATGTACAAATTAATGTCAGATAATGTATGAATAGATTTGTAATTTTAATGATAGAAAATTAAAGAGAACAGAATAACATTTTATGAATGTCAATAATAACATCCTTATATTTATATATCGAGTACTTTGGGAAGACATTAATTAATGGACATCACATGAATTATAGAAAAAAAAGGAGTTGAACCATCACATGAAATTTAGGATGAATGAAATGAGTACTGCATATAGAACATATTTAGTTTAATTGCATGATGAAACTGAGTCATAACCATATATATTTAAACCAGAACTCCAATGACAAACAACTACAGCAGAAATGTTGTCAATAACAAGAACGTTTCCCGGATTTACATTTTTTACAGAAAATGTTGTCAATATGAAGTAGAACATGGGAGAGGAATATACGGAGGAATTGAATGGCAAAAGGAAACCCATGTTGTCAAGGTTGCTGGCATTGTTTATGTAACCTTATCGCCTGTATTAATCATCTGACACCTCTAGCAACCATTTTGACATCCATCCCATGCGAATGGCGGAGTTCAAACCAGAAGAGAGTTAATATGTTCAAGAAATTGGCTTAAAGAAATAGTAGTACATGTAACCATAAATCACAAAATAAAAACAAAAACAACATCTTCAGATCAAGCATGAGCTACATGATCAAACTCTTACAACAATCACGAACGTTAAACATCACACTTAGCTAGACGGAAATCAATAACTATAGAAGAACAAATTATGGAAACAACCTGTACACAGAATAGAATATCACAACAATACAATGGCAAGGTGATACGGACATGATACCAATCTTTGGTGTGTCCTAGCTTACTTGTGTTTCTTGTTGTTTCCAACATGTGTCCCACATGATGCAACATAGACATGGTACTAATTTCGGAGTGTTTCTTACATAAATTCCTAGTTGCTTATATCTGTTCTTCCGGTTACACAAAATCGTACAACTTACGAACAAACAAATGAACACACACAGACTTCAAGATATTACAACAATACAAGTATACTTGGAATTGAAAGATTACAATTTGCTAGAAAAGGAACACTTTAAAAACTTGCAACAATGTTGCTACAACTAGAATCAAGAAAAAGAAACCTAAGAAGGTAGCTTGCTGGGGTGACGACAATCATCGTTGCTCAAATCAAGATTCGGTCATTTTCGTCGATCTGCTTCCAAGAACCAAAAATTTCAAAGAATTAATGAACTTCTGGAACTCTCACTGCACCCTTCGGAAATCGGGCAACACTCGGAAAGAACTTCGTGGCTTCACCGATGCTGCTAACTCTTCTCACTTAGCATATGTTTCTCCAGTCTCTTGCCATGAGCCAAACCAAGAGTATATTTAGGGGAGTCAAGCCCCTTAGCGGCCACAAATCCCATAACGGACAGTTAATCCGGAGAATAACTTTACAATAAGTAGACGGTTACAGCAATAACCTTCATCAAGTGGACATTTACGAAACTGAAACGTCCATGCTAGAGCACAAGTCTCACGGGAATAGCCTCCCCGGTGGAGCAAAGGTCAAGATGGAGCAACCTCCACACTGAAACCTAGGTTCAGCGGGAGCAGCTTCTACGCTGGAGCCTAGGTCCAGCGGGAGCATCTTCTACGCTGGAGCCTAGGTCCAGCGGAGCATCCTCCACGCTGGAACCAAGGTCCAACGGGAGCACTGGTCGCACTAGCCTGCTGGGTTGGACCACGCTGCTCCCTGCTGAAACATGCTTTGAGATGACACGTTGAACGAAGCCATGACGCACAAAAGCTACATCTCGCGTCCAATGTGTACGTGCGTAGTGCGCCATCAAAGTGTCACTTTACACTCTTTGTCCACGTTTGTGTCCGAGTCGCGGAACCTAGCTCAAAAATCCAAAAAAGGATAACAAAAACAAATATTTCTTGGGAATTTGAATCTTACTCTCTAGTAAAATATCCCACAATAACAACCACATTGATTGTCACTCTCCATATGTGCAAGTCAATAAAAAATCTTAGAGCATCTCTCCAACCCTATTGTTTTTAGTTGTTATGATTCCTATGTGGCATGGGGTACAAGACAATGTCTTTCCTATGTGGCAAGAGCATATTCAAGAAATACGATGAAGCAGAAAAGTCTTCTCCAATGCAAAAGTCTTGATATGCTTACTCTCTGTTTTTCATCTTCCAAGATAACCTCTCATCTTCTTACTTTTTTTCTAAATATTTTTTAATGCATAATTGATAATGTGAAGGGGAATATATTGTCAAATACATTGTCTAGAACTAGACATCCAACTTCATAATGTCTTCTATAACTTTTGCCTAAATACATTGTAAAGAACTAGACATCCAACTTCATAATGCCTTCTATTATAACTTTTGCCTCGTCGGCTTCAGAAATACTTAACAATTGCATTGAAGAAAGATTTCTAAATGAAACTTGTCATTTTCTATGTGGAAACATTTTTTTTTTCTAAAATCACAATAGGGTTGGAGATGCTCTTATATTGAAACATAATTGAAATTTGTCACATAGATGTGAAACCACTAGCTAGAGAAAAATTTCAATAAATCCTAACACTTATCACATTTGATATTTTCCAAGACATGCACTCATTGTTACAAATTTCTAAGAGCTTCGAAGTCACAAAAAAGGTAAGAA
Organism: Iris pallida; assembly: GCA_029216955.1. Taxonomy (NCBI): domain Eukaryota; kingdom Viridiplantae; phylum Streptophyta; class Magnoliopsida; order Asparagales; family Iridaceae; genus Iris; species Iris pallida. The sequence goes on along the minus strand of JANAVB010033820.1, from coordinate 13,777,435 downwards.
ATGTCAATTAGTGGTTGCAAGATATATACCTTATTGGGCCCAATTGTTTCAAGTTCCATCAAAATCAATCAATCTTGATATCCACATAGTGTTTCTTGAACAACTAACAAAAAGAAAATCAACAAAGAAAAGTAGAGATAATGATGAAAGTGGCCTGGAGCCAGAGATAAGGTTAATAATTAGTGTCAAACCCCCCTCATCATTACACCAATCTGCTCTTTCTTTAGATTAGATCTCAAACAAGTACTACACCTACACAAATCATGAGTGAGTAGCCAATAGTCATTTAGCAGAATATATTCAAGAAAAATGAAATCACCTGTGAAATACCTTATAGTTTCTTGCATGCATGCATGCAGTGGTAGCTGGGGGTGGAAGAAAGCTGTGATTGGGGGGAATGAAGCCTGGTCCGAGGTGTAGCTACCATCAAAAAAAGAAAAAAAAAAAAAAATCTAATGATGGTATATAACGAGAAGAACCCGAGCCAGACAACATTCCCCTCAAAAAGAAGCTTTCCCAGTTTCTTCTTTTGCATGCTTGCCGGCTAGTTTCATGGGAGGAGAGAGTTTGGAAGTGATGATGAAAGTAATGATTACAGTTGTGAGAAGAAGAAGAGAAGAAGAGAAGAAGAAGAAGAAGAAGATGAGAGAGAGAGAGAGAGAGAGAGAGAGAGAGAGGGGAAAGGGAGCACAATCAGAGATAGGACCAAAGTAAAAGACAAGCCTCCCCTCTCCAAGAGGTGACCACCACCACACATAGACAAGAGCCACACTGTTGCCCATGTCTCTCATTTATAGCTGATTGTTATCCATAGGAGAGGGCCTTCAATTTACCATTCAAATGAATCACTGCCGTTGGATGGGAGTCCCAAAAACCCTAGATACCAAGGTGGGTGGTGGTGGTATGTTGGGGCTGGAGACAGGGTGGTGGTGTGGTAGTGGTTGGATTAACACGTATCTCAATAACACAAACTCTTAACAACCCCCACTTATTATTATTCGATTTTTTTTTTTTTTTTTACCAATAAGCCCTCACATATCGACACAGAGAACCGTTCGCGTGAAGCGAGGACATAAGGCGGCCCCTCATTGGTTTGGATTGGGACCCCAAAAAATTAAGTCCCTGCTAACGTAAGAATCCGACTCGAATCAATGGAGGTCGTCACGTACGTGTTATCGGTTCACGCGTGCTGTTCCTCCTGTGAGTCTGCGTAGCAGTGTTTTTTTTTTTTTTTTTTTCTGATGAAATGCAAACATGAAATAATCTAATTAATAGTGTACATGAGTTTTGTGTTGGAGAATACTTCCAAAAAAATTGCACTTGAGTGTAACCGGTCAAAATTTAAAGCACTTGCAAGTGATAATAGAATCATGCCTTCTAATTGGGTGATCCAAATTATCATCCCTTAAACCAAGATTCAAATCTTACATGTCGATTTGTTCCTAGATTTCACCAAAAAATTAAGTTTTCAGAGGTGACCAAGATCATCATTGCTCAAAATAAGTAAGACTATTCCACATTATTTCCAGGATCCAACATTATATTGCAATCTAACTTCTAGAATACTTTTATATTTTCTTGACTACCACCATTCCACTACTGAAATACCGGAAAATAATGACGAATTTTTTATTGCTAGTTTGAGAATTGAGAATTGGTTGTAATTTTGTTGTATTTTAGTAATGGACCGGTGTTAATCATATATATATATATATATATATATATATTATATATATATATATATATATATATATATATATATTTTTGAAGCAAAGGTACTTTATTGAAACAAAACTAGCAGTACAGAACCATCTTTACAATCTCAAATCAATACAATCTCCCCTTACTACGCCTTCTCCATTATAGTAAGGTCATACTGTATATTTTTAATATATATATATATATATATATATATATATATATATATATATATATATATATAGGAAGGATAGGCATCCCCACACTTTTTGCATCCCCATGTTTACATCCGACGGATGTGAACATGAGGATGCATGGGGATACAAAAAGTGTGGGGATGCCTATCCTTCCTCATATATATATATATATATATATATATATATAATATATATATATATATATATAGTACTCTATAAGTTAGATTGCAATATAATGTTGGTTCCTAGAAATGAGAATATTTAGAAGTTCCTAAGGCTAATTGAGAATTGGGAAATCCTCATTGACAATTGGGAAATTTAAAATTTTTAATTTTATCCCAAAATCCTAATTGAAACCATTAATCAATTACGAAATAGTTTGTAATATTATGTTTCGACGACATTAGAATGACGTTCTTGATAAGTCAAAGACTAGAATTTAACACTCTAGGATCTTAGAATTAAATTTCCTTAGAGGTTTATAAGTGGTATATGACTTGAACGATAATTATAGACCATTGGAATATTTTTCAACTAGGAAAAGTGATAGAATCAGCAAACTCCAAATAATACTACGGGCGGCCATGACATTATCTTTACCCTAAACTCTAGAAAATGATTTATTTAGACATCGACTAGGCTGTAGAATTTTCCAAAAAATCCTGGAATTAATTTGTTATTTTGTAGGTTAATTTTTTTTTTCATAATAACAATTTTAAAATTTAAAGTAAATAAACTATAGGACATATAGAAACTCTTTAGGGAAATTCCTACATTATTTTTAGCTAAAATTGGTTTATAGACTCCTAATAACCTAAGTTGAGTGCTGACAAATTTTGGTTAATTTTGTATTAAAATAAATTTACTAAGATTTATCGAAGTTAAAATCTATTAATAAAAAAAGAAATTAAAAATTAAACAAATCATAATTCTAACCCATCTACCACCCACCAACCATGGCCCACCCGTCGGGCAAACCCATCATAATTAGAAAACCCTATTTCTATTGCCTCTTTTCTCTTGTGATTTCCAGTAGTTCTTAGGTGTCTTCAACCTTGGATCTAACAAAGTTCACGATGTTACGGGCATCATCCTTAACATGTTTAATGTTTGATTTTTATTTTTGGCCAAATTTAGGGGATTTTCAAACAACAAATATGAGCCTCCTACCCATATTTGTCCCAAATAGAAACACCATGTAGTATTTTGACCATAACTCTTTGTCACAACATTATTTTGAACTTCTACAAGATTTTTCTGGTTATAACACACATGGATGTAACATACTGAATTTGGTGAATTAATGTGTTATGGCTCATGAACTCATAAGCCCACTGCTAGTTTTGTAACCATAATTTAGACATATTAAATTAATTGTTATATCTCCCTATCATAAACTTGTTTTAATCTTTTTTTTTATAGGATCACCCTAATATGTTAGCAAGCAAATCTTTTTTTTTTTTTTTTAGAGATTTTGATTTGTATTTGATTTGTTACGAATTATTTTTACGATAAAACTGGTCCGGAATTGGTCCTGTTTAGAGTAGGGGCTCATAAACCCTAACAAACTAATAGGAAATCTCACATTATGATTTTTTTTTCCTAGGAAATAATACATCTAGAATTTTTATTGACCAATTTTCAGAATTTTAGAGATGGAGGTAATTAAAGAAATTTCTATAATTAAATAAAATTGAATCATGCCAACAAGGTCATTTCCCACCAAATGGTTATAACTTGAGCAAACGACTTTGTCACCCTCACTTTTCCAAGTTAGGGGTAAAATGATAATTTTTTATTTTATAATATTTTTGGGAATTTTATTTCATGAATATTATTATTTAATTATTATAGGAGTCGGGTTCGAATTTCATCGCATTCCGAGTTGATTCGGGACCCCGGAGAAATTCGACTTGAGTCGTAATTAGCATGTTATTTAACCATGGCCCACCATAGTTAACTTTTAGGTTTAGGAGTTTGGACTAGTCCCCCATGAGTAATTAAGTTTAATTATGATTTTTTATTTTTTGCAACTTCCGAAACCAGTTTTAGGACTTAACTTAGCCTAGAAGCAAGGGAGGGGCAAACTTGTAATTACAAGTGCCCCTAACCTCCCTTACATGGCCGGCACCTATAGCACCCCCTCCACCTCTCCTTCCTTCATCACCAAGTCTTCTTCTTCTCTCT